>JAVTVY010019654.1:0-83051 GCA_036873755.1 Hanleya hanleyi | reverse complement strand
ACAGTTTATTGACCTAAATCGACATTTGGCTGACCAGAAGAAATTATATAGGATAATCGACGACGATGAGTTCGGAAGTCGATCAGCGGTGACATATTTACCTTGAATCTTTAGTCCTTTGGGACCATCTCATTACATGTATATCGGCTCCCTCGTGGAAGTAGGTTTCGAGGAAAGGAATATATAAGACGCCTGTGGTTCAGCTCGTTTGAGGGGATTCGAGGAGTCTTTCGCGAGATGGAAACTACAGACTTGTACAAGTTGCCGAGAATTCATTGGCAATCGTCTGCCAACAGAATCCAATGAAGTCTCAAAAGCAACAGCTTGGTGTTTCTCTGTTAATCGATCAACTTGTATGAGCCGACGATATCGGGGGAATAGGTATATGCTTATTCCATTGCATTGGTCGTCGGTTATCTCCGGACGGTCTAGACAAGTTTGGGATATTGCTAGTCGATCTCTTCACCACTCTTGTCTAGTGCCAGCTTATTGACTTACATGGACATTTGAGACGAAACGTTGGAAGTATATACAGATTCGTCGAGGACGATGCGTTCCAGATCCGACCAGCGAAGAGATATTTACCTCGAATCTATAACCATCGAGACAATCTAATCACGGTTCCTCCATGGAATGATAACTAGAAGATATTAGATGCGTTCGGGAAAAGGATCCGCTGCGAGGATAGCAAAGTATAAAACACTTATAGCACTTGTTCGCAAGAACTCTGATACGCACTCTCCGTGATGGCCACAGATTGTATTTTCTCAAGGGGACATTGCCATCATATGTTTGCAACGACTTTATAAGACTCATTCCGAACTCAACTACGCTGTTTCCGAATCATTTGAGTTTGATGTTTCCCCTTCTTTGGAATTTGGAGAGTTTAAATCGAGATTTATCTTGCAACTGAAATCGTTATTTTATTAAAGTTTCCGGCATTTTTGTTAGATGCTTGTACCTGCACTTGCGAACTATATTGTAAGAATCCGATTTTACTTGAGCTCTTCTCCTTTACAGAAGGGCGTGTAAAGTCTCAAACTGCGTTCATGTTTACCTTTCCCTATGGATTTGAATAGAGAGTTGAGGATGCTGTGAAATGCGTCCGGGAAGGCCTCTCCACGGTAGCGACACCTATCGTGGATAACCGCAGACATATAAGAATGGTCCATAATCAATTGATATTCACCTTCTGCAGAATTCATTGAAGATTTATTCTTGAAATCAACAAGCTAATGTTTCAAAGATAATCGACCAACGTATTATATGTAGACGGCATCGGTGGAAAGCAATATAGGCTTGTTTCATTACTCTGATCATCGGTCATCCTCGGACGGTCTAGACAAGTTTGGGATGTCGATAGTCGACCTAGACCGCTATAACTCTCTTGCATAGATCCAGTTTAATGACATTCACCGAAATTTGGGATGGCGAGAAAAAAAGATACAGGTTAGTCGACGACGGTGAGTTAGGAAGCCGACCGGCCAGGAGATGATTTATCTCGAATTTATAAGCCGTCTTGACCATCTCATTATAAGCGGATCCTTCGTGGATGGAGGTTGGAGGTATAAGACAGGTCCCGTTGGTTTGGAGGAATTCGATCCGTATTTCTCGGGATGAAACTTTCCAATTCACCTCTTAGGGAATCTGCATCATATGCTTATAACGATTCCGAGGCCAACTCATCTAAGCTGTTTAAAAACTTATTCAAGGAACTTCGAAGATACATTCGACGATGAAGGATGTGAATAGATAAATCGGCTTTATCATGCAACTCAAATCATCATTTCATTGAACAATGCATAACATGAACTGAACTAGCTACGAACGAGCTCATATTGGCCGCTTTCTTGTAAACCGTCCTACAATGATCAACGGTTTCAGTCTCTACCATTAAGCCAGTAAAAACTAAAAATGCGCACCGGAAACTGTATATGTATAAAAGGACGCCATCGATGTTCATCCATTAACATCAGATGAGTTATTGCTTTGAGCTGATCTGTCATCGCAGCTCCCGAGCTAGCGTATCTAATTCCGCTTAAACCGGCGCTAGGTGCCGTGTGGAAACTTCAGTCTCCACATGAACATCTGCAATAAAAGCGCAGCTGAGATACTAAGGCTACGTCCGAGAATCCACCGTATTCTCGGGTCTGAATGTGGGGTGCCGAGGGAAGCTTTCCTGTAGAGTCATATGGTTGCTCTATAGTCGCCAGAGGTCGTCAATTTTTTCCACCTCTCGCATATCACTCCAATTTGGTACAACTGGTATCTAAACCAACTCAAATAAACTGTCAAGAGAATGGTAAGTTCCTACCGATTACCGACGGTAATAACGAATGGTAAAAGTAGACAATTTGAATGCAAATTAAATCACCGTTTCATTCATTTTCCCAGAACATATGTCGAATGATTTTTCCATCACATTGAATGCTCTGAAATGCGTCCAGGAGAGTGCGATCTCAAATATCGGGTAATCGTGGTCCCCATTTTCGGAAAAGTTATGTCCCGATAATTCATTCGCAATCTCCTTATCTCAAATTTCAATAAGTCTTACATTAAAATCGACAAGCTGGATCGTCCCCGTTAATCGACCCGCGTATATATAGAATATTGGAGAAAACAGATAGTCTTATTTTATTTTATTAATCTTTGGTTATCCCCGTAGGTTCTAGACAAGTTCAGGGCATATCTAGTCCCTCTTCATCGAGCTTGTCTACTGCTATAGCTTATAGACTTACACCGGTATTCGAGCTGAAATCAGAATTCTACAGATTGATCTGAAGACGATCAGTTCGAGATACGACCAGATATTTAGTCCAAATCCACAGCAGTGGAGGCAATCTAAATACGACACCTCCTTGGAAAGATGTTTGGAGACTGTTGGAAGCGCTCGCAAAATACAAACCGCTATAGGAAAGCCAAGTATAAGACCACTGTAACTCGGCGTATTTGGAAGAATCCCGACGAGATCATCGTGGCGGACACAGATTTTGCGTGGGATGACCTTGGAGATATACCTAATGGTTATAAACTAGCTTTCCCCATAAGGTGTTTATGGGGAAAGCTAGTTTATAAACATTAGGTATATCTCCAAGGTCATCCCAGCTAAAACTGTTTGTAGATCAGATCTTTATTTGATTGCTTTTCCTGGATATGTGTCGAATGTTCTAACAAGATTCTCCCACTGTATGCATGGAACAAATTGAGTCAGAAATACGCCCAAATGAATCTACTCTTCCGAACATTGTCCCAGCTCGCCCTATACCTCCCAACAAGACCAGTAGTAAATACTAAAGAACGCGTCTGTGTTTCTCGTTCCCTACCAAATAGAGCACAATGTCAAGCTGCTGTAGAATGCGTATTACAAGACATATTTACTACCTATCATAGATACCATTGAGTCGTACAAATTCCCTATGGATAATTCCCTATAATCTTCTAATATAATCCAATAAATATCGGTCTTGAACAGCTACAATCAAAGCGTGATGGCTGGAATACAAATCATCACAGGGATCACTTTTGGTTCTTGCGATGTTTTAGAAATATGCAGTCAGTATATTTTTCTGCGGGGTCATATGACTTCTTGTAGTGCGCCGACATCCACCATCGTTTTATTGTTGGTATTCTTCTGATAATGGATGCGCGTATATATGTATAGATCACATGAAGGGGTAGTCTTTTTGTCCCCCGCCGCAACGCGGCCGGGGACTTTAAAATGGTTCTTGCTTCTTTGTGTTCGTGGATGTCTGTTCGAAGCGATAACTTCCTAACGCTTTGTTGGATTCTTCCGAAATTCGGAATACGCATTCCTTGCGACAAGACGCCAGTCCGTATTGCATTTCAGCAACATATGCCTGAAGGTGGCGCCACTGGTTCTTGCTTCTTTGTGTCCGTGGATGTCCGTGTACGTCCGTGCATGTCTGTTCGAAGCGATAACTTTCTAACGCTTTGTTGGATTCTTCCGAAATTCGGAATACGCATTCCTTGCGACAAGACGCCAGTCCGTATTGCATTTCAGCAACATCTGCCTGAAGGCGGCGCCACTGGTTCTTGCTTCTTTGTGTCCGTGGATGTCCGTGTACGTCCTAAGGGGTCACGTCCAATTAATCGAGGCGCTTTCTCGATGCCTTCGAGATGGATCGAGAAATTTCTCGACTGAAACCGGGAGGGCAGAACCTGGACCCCTGGCAACGTCTCCCGGTTTCCTCCCGGTTCTATCTCGATCGAATCGTCCCGGTTTTCGAGATGGACATGAAATTTATTGGTATTCTCGAAAGGGGTCCCGGTTTCTATATGTCCGTGTTTTTTTTGCCATTTGGGACCTCTCGTCGCTTCTCAGACGATCAGAGTGTTGTGTGGGCACCAAATTTTGGGACAGGTCGTAGTTTTCGCATATCGCGGTCCAAACAACGGATTTTTTTAAAACGTTGTTTTCCATATTATTCAACGTTTGATGGGTAAGTCCATGTCATGAGATTTTCCTAATCCAATTGAAATATACGTTTCATTTATCTTTAATGAATATATATTTGAATGATATTCTCTTACCTGGATAATTGATTGTATATCTGACATATATATTCGTTGGCTCATTTGCCGAATACAAAGAACATAACCGGCAACCACAGAGTGTTTAACGTAATAACGCGAAATAAGACATGAACTACGGTCGATTTTGGAAAGAAATCGACATGTCATTTGTGTTAATCACGCCGACAGGTGCACCTTCCTTCATAAGTGACAAGTTCAATCCGAATCGCAGAAAATAATATGAATTCTCCGCTTATAGAGTTGTTTGTATATGTCGGTCATTGGCGGAGCACGTTGTTAGTTTTACTGTGTGAAGCAATCGGTTTCATGTCGGGTAGTAATTTGAGGCGTTGATTTCAAATTCAACTCAGTCTGACTTAGTATTGTTTATTTCACTCTGCTATTGACCTCTAACAATTGTCAGTCGAACGCTAGGCTATTAACTGGAATTGCGAGTTTAACGGTTTTTTTCTTTTCCATGAATCTATATTATTGTATTTATTTTCTTCTAAGTTAGTCCCGATTGTTCTCAAATTAACTCGACATGAACTTCCCTTAGACAAATTCTCTGCCAAATTATCAAGCCATAACAAGTTAAAACAAAGAGATTATATCAATTGCTCCTATAAGACTGCCTAGAAGTGGCTAACGGCAATATTGACAATCGGAATTGGAGGTGTTGATAATTCACACGCCACGCCATAGTCGGTCTGTGAAAACCCGTCGGCTTCAAACAACAGTGAAGGGGAGGGGCCGGAGGGGTTCATTTCTTTGAAAGAAAAAACTGAAACAACGTTGTTAGCAGGCGTGTGTTAATAACATGCTTACCTTCCATTATTTATTGCTGATTTCCTGTGTCTAACAAATTAACCAAATAATGAAATTAATTAACGCCCAGTTCGGGACGCAATGGCATGTTGGACCTACGGTCACACGCGTTTTACTATCAACAATACTGCTTTGTCCATGAGAACGGTTGACAGGGAGTGCTCAAAAACTTCGATCGAGCGTTTATGTTAAAGTTCGCCGCTTTCGATTGAATTACCAGTCGATCCTATAGTCTTCAATGTCACTATTTGTCTGGAGAACGAGAGAATCTCTAACGAAGCGTCAAGTCAAGCTGCTATCAAATAAATATTATCAACGAAGATTTTTTCCCATTCTGATAAACTTTCAGAAGAACATATGTAATTATATCCTATTCTTGCAGAATTTATTCCAATGCACAGTTCCTGGACGTATCTCATAAAGTCATACAGATTCCAAAAGTAGGTTCGAAAGAAGTTGATTATTCTGAATAATAATGAGCCAGCATATATACCGTTTCAGCGGGTGATGATTCTTTTTTACCCTGTGGACCATGCGACTCCAGATATCCAGACAGATTTACAAAATAATATTAAATTATTCATTTTCAATCTAATTCATTTATCAGACTTTTAATACATATGTATTCGTGGAGATTAATATCGCTACCCCATAGAACTACATATATATTACGAGCATACGCCTTCTGAATGGTTCAAACCATTTGAAGGTATCTCGATTCCACTCTCGAAGCAATTCTATTTATTTCGAGTTGGATCGAGATGGTGTTTTGCTTCGAGAGGAAACCGGGAGCAAACCGGGACAACACTCGATAGAGATAAACCGGGATCCTTCGAGACGAGATATTTATCGGTATTACTCGGTTATCGAGAAACCGTCTCGATCGATTGGACGTGACCCCTAACGCTTTGTTGGATTCTTCCGAAATTCGGCATACGCATTCCTTGCGACAAGACTCCAGTCCGTATTGCATTTCAGCAACATCTGCCTGAAGGTGGCGCCACTGGTTCAAAATGGATCTTGGTTCATTGTGTCCGGGGATGTCAGTTTGAATTCTTTACAAGCGATAACTTCCAAATGCTTTGTCGCATTCTCCCGAAATTCGGCATACGCATTCCTTGCGACAAGACATTGGTTCAGCCGCTGCTACTGCATTTCAGCAACATCTGCCTGAAGGTGTCGCCACTGGATCTTGCTTCTTCGTGTCCATTCCTGTCCGTGGATGTCTTTGCAAGTGATGTTCTTTGCAAGCGATAACTGCCAAATGCTTTGTTGGATTAATTCTCCAGAAATTCAGCATATGCATTCCTTGCGACAAGACACCGGTTTCAGCAACATCTGCCTGAAGGTGACGCCACTGAGTTTCTCTTCTTCTTGTCCGTTCCAGTTAAAATGGACCTTCAATTTTGCTATGAAATCATTCTATTCCACATCATATGATTTACCCTAAAGCTTTTGCATGAACCATATTTTATTTCAGAAGTATAATATGAAATAACTGGCGGGGAAATCCCCGCAGTACTGAATACCTGATTTTTGAATTTCGTGTCACCAATGAAATTCGAGCATTAAGTCGTTAGAACGACTTATTAAGTCGTTAGAACGACTTATTAAGTCTTATTAAGTCCCTCAAAACAGCGTTTAGATATGCAGTATTGAAGTAATAAACTTTGGATAAATTGGAGAGATATGTAGGCTATAGAGGTGGGAAAAGTTGACGACGTCTGCCGACTAAAAGGCAACCCTATGACTCTATGCCCAAACCTGCCAATTCACATGGCTTCTCTGTGTTGGTCCGATAATATCGCCAAAATTGTTTTGCTCGCCACCCTCCATTACAGATAATTGAGGAGCTTGTAGCGTTGGCTCGGGCGGTATTGCGGCTCACTTCAAAGAATTAAAAATGGGTCAGACATGCTGATAATTGTATAGGTAGCCGTAGTCCACTCCTACACAGCCAAGCGAAAAAATGTGAAATGCAGACGGATTTTACTAACACCTATTCAGGCACGGTGGAGCCGGGGGAGAGGGGTGGGATGGGTTGAGGGGCTAAACACTGGATTATAGTTTTGATGATTTTTCGCAGAGAATAACACATGTGATACAAGTGCCGTAATCCTACTATCATAATGCACCACAACACAGCGTTTGCATGCGTAAATTCGACACTTTCTGGGAGAGCCGTTCATAGATTGAACAAGACTGAACTTATGGAGTTTTACATCTAGTTATGAAAAATGGAGAGACCCATGCAATCAAAAACATGAGAGTGGGAACTGAGCTCCGGATCGAGCAACGGTTTAATGTTCATTCAAAACAAACAGAAAATATACCGTCAAAATGCACCAAAACAAAATAAATCGAACATAATGTATGTAGATTAACTTTCACTTTTGTTTCGCATAAGCACGCATCGATATTGAAAAGTATCAGACCTTATGCCCACATTTGACATTCTGGTAAAACACATACAAATCAGGTCTAACACTTCACACGTGGAGCGCTCGTAGCCATAATGTTTGCATATTCAACATCGAAATATAGTACGCTCACAAACCACATAAATAGATATCTGTTTAATATATCAATAGATACTCTGATTACATAATCCACATTCGTTTATTTTACATATAATTTCAAGATATTATTTCTACGTGAAATTCCAGGGTTTGCTGATCTCTCTCTCATTTTTTTTACAGGTCTAATGGGGGGGGGGGGAGCGGGACCCCCTGCTGACCCCCACCCCCCCGTAGATCTGCCCTTGATAGTGCCTATCTAAACGCTGTTTCACCGGGGAGTTGTCAGCTAACAAAATAAAAGCGGCAGAAGTAAGACGGAATTTCATTGGTGGATTAAGTCGTTATAACGACTTAATAAGTCGTTCTAACGACTTAATGCTGCAATTTCATTGGTCAATTAAGTCGTTATAACGACATAATAAAAAAAAACAAAAAAAAACAAAAAAATAAGTCGTTATAACGACTTAAAAAAAAAAAAAAAAAAATAGGGGCTGAAAAAAATAATTTCCATGTCCCTTTTACGGCTCCGTAGATTTACCCTAAAGCTTCTGCACGAACCATTTGTGTCCACACATGTAACTTACTATATTAATTACAACTGAGTTCCTAAAGTTCGGGTGCACACTGTGCATATGATCAATTTTCTGAATTGAACTGAATTCAACCTTGCTGGTCTTCAGACTGACAGATGATGGTATGCAGTTGTCAGTGCGGTTGTTCATGTACAGGGAGCTTTCTATGACTTTCATGTCAGCACACCACCACTACCCTCAAGGAGAGCATGTCCCCACCCCCAGGGTGCCAAGCCGCACCCTCTATCTCCCAAACTAGCCCTCACCTGACCTTCATATATTGTGTTTGGATATAATTCTGCCACCCGTCAATGAATTGCAACCCCCAAAAGGCTTCAATTTATCAGGCACAGACCCATGTTTTTACCCCTCGGCCAATTTTGGTGATGGGGTATAGTCATCGTCTTGTACGTCCGTCTGTCCGTACGTCCGTTCGTGAGCGAGATAGCCGGAAAACTGTTCCGCTGATGAATTCCAAATTTGGTATGCTTATTTACCTAGTCAAGGACCAGAAGCCTATTGAATTGGGACCTGATTGGGTGGGAACCTTAGCGGCCATCTTTAATTTCATGCAAAATGGATAATGATCCATATCTCGGAAACCATTCAACTGTTCAATACGAAATTTGATATACATCATCGATACATCAAGCAACTTTCAACGAATTACCAAACAGGCTTTTCTGATTAGCTGGAAACCCTGGAGGCCATCTTTAATTTATGCGAAATCGATAATGATACATCAATTATTTTATATGAAAGTTGGTATACATCATCGATACATCCAGATACTTTGAATCGGGACCTGATTGACCGAAAACCTTGGTGGCCATCTTTAATTTATGCAAAATCATTAATGATCTCTATCTCTGATTCCATTGGAGTGCTCAGTGTAAAATCGGGTATACATCATTGATGCATCAAGAGACTTACGATGAATGACAGATCTGGTTTCTCTGATTGGGCGGAAATCTTGGCGGCTATCTTTAATTTATTCAAAATCTTTAATGATGTTTATCTCTGATACCATTTAAATGTTCTATACGAAACTTGGTTTACAGCATCCATGTATGAAGAGACTTGCATAAGGCGGATTCCACGTAAAACCTTACCACTAACTCCCATTTCTGTCCATCCTTCACGGACTATGACATTAGTAACACCAATAACTTGGAAAACATCATAAACAAACAATGTTCCCTGTACCTTATTATCTAAAAATGTGTCAATGAATTGCATAAGATGAAAATAAACAGGTGCCCCTATGAATTCTTTGTACAGTTTTTAGTTAAGCGGAACAAAACACAAATGACATTAGTAACATTTGTGTTACTAATGTCATTTGTCCGTCAAAATCTATTTTGTATATGTACAAGAAATTTCTTATAACAGAAGCACTTGCATATGCTCAGTGGAATTAGGCCAAGCATATTGATGTATCTGTGCCATTGTCAGTGTATGTCATCGCCCATGCTGTAATATTGAGCCTTTTCAAAAAAGTTCTAATGTCATTTCCGTCACAGGAGTTGGACGGACATGACATTAGAAACGTTTTTCAAACGCTCATAGTATCGATGTATTGGTATTTAATACGCTGGCAATGGTACATATATCTTAATAAGGTCAAGCTAGTACCACTGTAAATCTTTAATTGAATAATTTAATTGACATTTGCTTTGTGGTGAACATTATAAAAAAGTTGGACGGACATATGACATTACAACAAATGACATTAGAAACATTTACGTCTCTCTATTATACTGAAATGTGCAGTGTGTGTGTATCGACATGCCAGGATATGTTGCGCGGGATTGCCTTTCGCTCACTTTTACTTACAGGTGGTGCCACCTGGTGGCGAAATACCAGATTTGTTTCTGGGTAATAACTTGAGAACCGCTCGTCAGATTCTTCTTAAATCTGGTATGAATATATCATGACATATGATGTCGCTTGGGATTGCGTTTCGCCCACTTGTGCTTACAGGTAGCACCACCTCGTGTCAAATCTAAAGATTTTTCTCCAATTTGGTATGCAGATAACATGTCATGATATGTCCCTTGAGATTGTATTTCATCTGCTTCTGCATACTCGTGGTGACACCTGGTGGAAAAATCTGAAATTTGTTTCTGGCAATAATTTGACAACTGCTCATCGGATTCTTCTCAAATTTGGTATTCATATCCCATAAGATGTCACTAAGGATTGTGTTTCGCACACTTGTGCATACAAATCTAAATTTGGTTTCCGGGCAATAACCCCTTTTCAGATTCTTCCCAAAGTTCGTATGCTGATACACCATGTCATGAGATGATCCTTGGGATTGCATCCTCGCCCACTTGCACCTATAGGTGGCGACACCTGGTGGCAAATTTAAAATTTGATTTCCAGACAATAGGTTGAGGATGCATTCAGCTTCTCGTCAAATTTGGTTTGCATATAATATGCCTTGAGATGTCACTTTGGGTCGCGTCTCGGTTACATAATTTCCATGCTTCACTGCTTGGAAACTATATTACAGAAGCAAAAAAACGTTCAGTCAACCGTTCTGAGTTGATTTTAAAACTTGGACAGGCAGAAAGACCCTTCCGCATCCAACGCCTATGAAGTAGCAGTTGCCTCCCTCATGTATACATCCCCCCGAGACCAATCCTAAAAAATATTGCTGCCATTTCGACGGGGGACTTAATTAGCATCCTCTGGCTGCTTGTTCTATGAGTTCCTATATGTAGGTTATTGCTGTAGTTAAGCTGTTAAATATGAACCTTCATTTCTCATGTTTAGAGCCAGCTTATTGATCTACATGGGTATTTGGGCTTAAGCTGTGTAGAAATTATAGAGGTTGGTCGAGGGCGAGGACTTCGAGATCGGACAAGTGGGGAGATATTTACCTCAAATCTGTTAGCAATTTTGACGATCGAATTACCGTTCCTTTCTTGAGAAAAGATCCACAGATTAATCGAATTTGATGGGAGCAAAATATGAAACCGCTATCATGAACTCGGTTTAATTCGGCAGTATCTCGATGCACCTGTATCAGGATGGTAACAGAATTACTTGACAATTCAATTAAAGGGGACAACATGTTTATGAAGACTTGGCTCATCCGAACTGAAATGTTCATTCAGAAAATTAAAACTGCATTCGACGATTACGAGTTGAAATAAATAACATAAAATGACAATCTTCCGGTACATTATCCAGCAGAAATCGTCATAAAATTCTCTGAGCAAAATCATGATCCGTAAATTATACCAGTTTAAGTCAATCGGTACAGATATACGTGCCCGTTCGATATGTTTTAGCGCAGACAGAAGCTGAAATTCGGAAGTTCAGTCCCGGTGAACTCTTATGTCTGAGCGATTTTGGGGCCACCGAAACGGGGTCACCCACTAATATTTTCTGAGCTCCTGGGGCTAGAGAGTTGACACTTCACACACTATAAAACTCTACCCATACAAAATCAAAGATGGTTAGCCCGATAAATCCACAAAATAAGCCATCTTACAGCTGCCCTGGAAAATCCAAAGAATAAGCCATCTTGTGTTTTACGGCCGATTTTGGGCCATTCCTTTCATTTTTTTATGTTAGCATGATGGAAAGTCATTATTTTAGGCAAAAAAAGTTTAAATGCAAAAAACTGAACGAAAACTTAGTGATTCCTTGCACTTCGGAATATGCACTCAAATTTAGTCCTGCTGATCCGGTTTAATTTATGAATCCCTGATGTTTCTGCCTTTATTTCTCTTCCCTCCCGGAGTTACGGCGAACTTCACGCCCCAAGTCCAGTTGGGGTCAGCTCCTTGCAAACGCACATTAATCTCTAGGGATCAACATAACTTGCCACACGTATAACCAGAAACATATATTGCTGAAGATTGTCAATACTGCTAATGTGTTGGGCAAGAAACATATATTATAGGAGACACCGCTGACCATCACAATTCACGAGAGGGTATCACCTGAAGGCAGCATGCCAAAGTTAATCATCAAGCAGAACTCACTGAAATGCCCAGACGAAGAGGAATATTATGTTTTACTTTATTATTTAGACTGTCGACTATCCCAAGTCCTGGACAGTTTAGGTTTATGTTGACCACCTGCATGGCAACCCGCGAAAGACTCACGGGGAAAGAACGTCTCATACCATGAAACATTCATAGGCTCAACGTGTTTTCCAATATTGGCTCTTTAGTGATTGTTCCTTCGGCGTTATTTATTCGTTATTTACCGCAGACTTTTTATGATTCGCTCTGGTAACGGTGTTACCGTCCAGACTGCCTGACCTTTAAAATTTAAAACCGTCGCTCGCCATGGTCGACTGCAAAACGGTGCTTTACGGTATGGCATAAAGATATCCACTTCAAGCACAAATAAGCATTTGTTCGCCAGCGAAGAAGAATTCGATTGTCAGCGAAATATCGTTTCCTTCTAACGAGCATGATTTGTTGTAGTTTCTCCATTTTGCGTGCGCCTCTCAGTGATGAATGGAATCATGTGATTGTTCACAAGGTCACGTGATTCCTATTACGGCGCTGATTGGTTGAAGTGACTGGCAAGTACAGGAAAAAAACCTATCGCTCACATACGGGAAATTTCCCTATAATTTCGATCATTGTGAGAAGCAGTTATACAGGTCGGAGCAACAGAAATTTTCGTATTTGTGAACCACATACGAGGAATTGAGAATACTTTTAATCGTCAGAAACTGACATCTTCAGGCGCTTTCCACAAAAGTTGCCCATGTGCGCTGGATCAAGGCATGGGACTGATACAGATATGGTCTGTTATCAGAAAATTACAAGACATTATCCTTTCACTATGGTGCCTTCAAAGTATGCCCATGAACACAGAACTAACGATGGGTAGTCTACATAGATCTGTTGTCCCTAATCAAAGTTGAACACAAGTCGCGTAATACAATTAACCGCTGTCATATATTGGTACCTTTCTGCTAACACGAATGCATATACAGTGTAGGAGAAATGCTCAAACACTCAGAAGTTATATCCTGAAAAAAGGGCTATGCATGTACATCTAACATAACCCTGAGGCTTATCCCATTACCACAGTATGAGTGTGACCGGCTTCGAGCTACTCGCAAGTGATATTCAATTTCACGAAAAAAAAATTCTCAGTAAATTCCAATAACCTCCAAACCAATAAACCGCATTCGCTTACCATAGTGACTGTTAAATACGGTTACTAATTAGACGTCATGCCATGTTTAAAATTTTTGGGAAAATCCACATTCGAAAGCACGCGATACTATAGTGCACAACTTCTGAACAGACGCGAGACGATGTATTCAAGATACTGATTGGCGAGGTATTGTGCTCGAATATTGTACCAATAATCTATATGTATCATCGAGTGTCTATCATGTAAAAGTTTTATTCTTTAATCATCCGTGATCGGGTGACAAGCCCCGCTTCATTTGTACTCAATCCATGGAAAGGAGGTCTTGGTGTATATAAGAAACGATAAAGGAATCGAGGAATCGTTGGATAAATAACCAAACACTTACTTGCATAATTGCCGATGTGGTCGACTCATCAGGATAATATATTTCTCTATGTTAGTTGATGGTAATTTAATTATTCGCTCTGATGGATAATTGCGAAGAAACATATTACGAAGATCGAGGGAAGCAAGCATCAAGCCACTTATTTGGGAAATCGTCAGCGAAAAGGCAAGTGTTATTGACACTCCAGCTTCAGGCGACATTAGAAGTGGTCAATGAGTGGAGTACTCGTGAAGCATCGGCAATTTTACAGAACTTCTTGTTTCAAGAGGCTTTCCTCGCGTTAGAGCAGTGTACGGAGGATTTGTCGTGGATCCAAATTACTTTCGAAAATAGGTAATGAGATCGTTACGTAATATTGGCGCCAGAAACCGGAAATGAAGTACATTGCCAATCAAACTACATGTATAGGAATCTGTAATAGGTCCACGTGGCTTCCATATTTCGAACCGAATTCCAGTTCAGATGAAACCCTGGGGCAGAGCATACCCTATTTCATAGCAGAATCATTTTCCTTCCAAATATACTAATAAGCTTTTATTATTCGGGATCGAACACTGATGATGGAGGAATTATCAAGATTGAGCTGATAAAAATACTAAAGATTGTATGACGAGCGGAGCGAACGCGCAATCCATACCTGGGGGTACTCTGCAATACGCGACTTGTTCTGACTTGTTACGACATACTGGACATGTTGGCTAATAACAAGCGTCTGGTCCGTCAGTCATAATTCAGCCATCGTCCATTAAATAATATCCGCGTTCATAATCCAAAGACCTATTTTATATTCCAGATAACAGCATTAGCACCAAATTCAAAAAACAATCATAGTACCATGACTATAATCACATATTTGTAGTGATGTTATGAGCGTCTTTCGAATAGGCAAAAATAATTATTTAACATCCGTTTTTTTCATTTTCTCTGATGAGATTTCAAATGCCTCACAATGGCTAAATTGGGAAGGATTGGATAAAGCATATGCGAACACGTGATAATTAAAACTGGTCCTTGCAGGAGAGAATAGACTTGTCAAACTAGAGATAATACAGTCCGTTCTGGCGTTGGATGTTGCTGACCATAATGTCATGATTGAATTCGAGTATATGCTACAGCACCGGTATTCTGGTACGGTATGTCTAAGTTACATTCTGGCATGTTACAATTATCTGGTATATCACAGTTACATTCTGGTTTGTGGAGTATTTTAGTATGTCAATGTTACACTCTGGTCTTAAATATTCTGGTTTGTCAGGCTGGGGTATTGTTTACACTACATTACGTCGATGTTCTCTGTTTGTTTGTTTGTACCATCGTGCAGCCACATTTTTGGTCGAACGGCCATGAATCTTCGTCAGGGCCGTATTGGTGACAGTGGGGGTAAGATAAAAGAAGAGACAGAAATCAAAAAGAACACCTTACGCCAACTGTGGAACGAATACTTGTACATGGAACTAAAACCTGAGGCTTAACCTGCTACGAGCTACTTGCAGTGATGTCAACTGGTCAGGACAAAATAAATCCGGCTCAACTCCAAACGAATAAACCGCATTCGCTCTCTATACCAGATACGATTAAATAAGATCCTGAGTAGTAATAAGCGTCACACGTATGCTTACAATCTGCAATACGCATGTTTTCGTTTTGTCTACAACATAATATACATTTTTGGTAAGATTTCATGTGTTGATGCCAGCTACCATTCCGAGCCATTCATTATTTAGAAACATTTCATTCTTAATTCATCATCATTGGTACTTAAAACGAGATCTAGGGATCTCCAGGCTATAACATAGCAAATGCCATTCGGAACACAAACACAACCGGGTATGGTTGTGGGCAAAAGTACACTGATGACCGTGAACCCTATGTAGGTTAGACCCATGTCCTCGGGTCTTATCAATATTTAAGAAGATCATCGGAATATATGGATGTCTAGACATGAGAAGGATAAAGATGGATGTCAGTACTGTCTTCGAGCACAGTCGAGGACGATGCGTTCTAGATCCTAGATGCGTTCTAGATATTTACCTCAAATCTATAACAATCGAAACAATCTAATTACGGTTCCTCCATGGAATGATAACTAAAAGATATTAGGTGCGTTCGTGAAAAGAACCCGCTGTGCGGAAAGCAAAGTACATTATAGCGCTTCTTGTTCGCAACTGTGATACGCATTGTCCGTGATTGCCATATATTGTATTTTTTCAAGGGGTCATTGCCATCATATGTTTTCAACGGCTTTATAAGACTCATTCCGAACTCAACTACGCTGTTTCCAAATCATTTAAGTTTGGTTTTTACTCTTCTCTCGCATTTGGAGGGTTTAAATGATTGTTCGATTTAACAGATAGGCTTATTATATTTCACTGATCTTTGGTTATCCCCGGACGTTCTAGACAAGTTTAGGGCATATCTAGTCCCTCTTCGTCGAGCTTGTCTGGTTGGTTGGTTGGTTTGATTGGGCACTCCTACTGCTAGCTTATAGACTTACACCGGTATTCTAGCTGAAATCAGAATTCTGCAGGTTGATCTGAAGACGATCAGTTCAAGATCCGACCAGATATTTAGTCCAAATCCACAGCAGTCGAGGCAATCTAAATACGACACCTACTTGGAAAGATATTTGAAGACTGTCGGAAGCGCTCGCAAAATACAAACCGCTATAGGAAAGCCAAGTATAAGACCACTGTAACTCAGCGTCTCAGGAACAATTCCCACGAGATCATCGTGGCGGACACAGATTTTGCCTATACACCCTATGGGGAAAGCTAGTTTACAACCATTAGATATATCTCCAAGGTCATCCCAGCTAAAACTGTTTGTAGATCAGATATTTATTTGATTGCTTTTCCTGGATATGTGTCGAATGGTCTAACAAGATTCTCCGACACTATGCATGGAACAAATTGAGTCAGAAATACGCCCAAATGAATCTACTCTTCCGGACATGCTTGCGCTATACCTCCCAACAAGACCAGTAGTAAATGCTATAGAAAGCGGCTGTGCTTCTCGATGGACCTGTATCAGGATGGTAGCAGAATTAATTGACAATTCAATTGAAGGGGGCAACATGTTTACGAAGACTTGACTTATCCCAACTGAAATGTTCATTCAGAAAATTAAAACTTAAAAATTAAAAATTTAAATTCGTCGATTACCAGTTGATATGAATAACATAAAATGACAAACGTCCGGTACATTATCCTGCAAAAATCGTAACAAAATTCTTTGAGCAAACCATGGTCCGTAAATTATACCAGTTTAAGTCAATCGGTGCAGATATACGTGCACGTGCTTATTCGATATGTTCCAGCGCGGACAGAAGTTTAAATTCGGAAGTTCAGTCCCGGTGAACTCTTATGTCTGGGCGATTTTGGGTCCACCGAACGGGGTCACCCACTAATATTTTCCGAGCTCCTGGGGCTAGAGAGTTGACACTTCACACACTATAAAGCTCTACCCAAACAAAACCAAAGTTGGTTAGCCCGATAAATCCATAAATTAAGCCACCTTATGGCTGCCCTGGTAAATCCAAAGAATAAGCCATCTTGTGAGGTTTTTTTGCCGATTTTGGGTCATTATTTTAGGCAAAGTATAAATGCAAAAAACTGAACGAAAAATTAGTGATTCCTTGCACTTCGGAATATGCACTCAAATTTAGTCCTTCTGATCCGATTTAATCTATGAATCCCTGATGTTTCTGCCTTTATTTCTCTTCCCTCCAGTTGGGGTCAACTCATTGCAAACGGACATTAATCTCTAGGGATCAACATAACTTGCCACACGTATAACCAGAAACATATAGAGCTGAAGATTGACAATACTGCTAATGTGTTGGGCGAGAAACGTATATTATAGGAGACACCGCTGACCATCACATTTCTCGAGAGGGTATCACCTGAAGGTAGCATGCCAAAGTTAATCATCAAGCAGAACTCACTGAAATGCCCAGACGAAGAGGAATATTATGTTTTACTTTATTATTTAGACTGTCGACTATCCCAAGTCTTAGACAGTTTAGGTATATGTTGACCACCTGCATGGCAAATCACGAAATTACAAGCGTCTGGTCCGTCATTCATAATTCAGCCGTCGTCCATTAGAGAATATCCGCGTCCATAATCCAAAGACCTATTCCATATTCCATATAACAGTATTAGCACCAAATTCAAAAAGACAATCATAGTATACGAAAGACTCACGGAGAAAGAACGCCTCATACCATGAAACATTCATAGGCTCAACGTGTTTTCCAATAAAGGCCCTTTAGTGATTGTTCCTTCGGCGTTATTTATTCGTTATTTACCGCAGAGACTTCTTATGATTTGCTCTGGTAACGGTGTTACCGTCCAGACTGCCTGACCTTTAAAATTTAAAATCTAATTTACAAAATTGGCAAGGCAACCGTCGCTCGACATGGTCGACTGGAGAATGGTGATTTTCGGGAAGGTATAAAGATATCCACTTCAAGCACAAATAAGCATTTGTTCGCCAACGACGGAGATTTCGATCGCGAGCGAAATATCGGTTGTTTCTCTCTCTCTCACGAGCATGATTTGTTTCAGTTTCTCCATTTTGCGTGCGCCTCTCAGTGATGAAAGGAATCATGTGATTGTTCACAAGATCACGTGATTCCTATTACGGCGCTGATTGGTTGAAGTGACTGGCAAGTACAGCAAAAAACCTATCGCTCACATACGGGAAATTTCCCTATAATTTCGATCATTGTGATAAGCAGTTATACAGGTCGGAGCAACAGAAATTTTCGTATTTGTGAACCACATACGAGGAATTGAGAATACTTTTAATCATCAGAAACTGACATCTTCAGGCGCTTTCCACAAAAGTTGCCCATGTGCGCTGGATCAAGGCATGGGACTGATACAGATATGGTCTGTTATCAGGAAATTACAAGACATTATCCTTTCACTATGGTGCCTTCAAAGTATGCCCATGAACACAGAACTAACGATGGATAGTCTACATAGATCTGTTGTCCCTAATCAAAGTTGAACACAAATCGCGTAATACAATTAACCTCTGGCATATATTGGTACTTTTCTGCTAACACGAATGCATAGAGTGTAGGAGAAATGCTCAAACACTCAGAAGTTATATCCCGAAAAAAGGGCTATGCATGTACATCTAACATAACCCTGAGGCTTATCCCATTACCACAGTATGAGTGTGACCAGCTTCGAGCTACTCGCAAGTGATATTCAATTTCAAGAAAAAAAAATCTCAGTAAATTCCAATAACCCCCAAACCAATCAACCGCATTCGCTTACCATAGTGACTGTTAAATACGGTTACTAATTAGACGTCATGCCATGTTTAAAATTTTTGGGAAAATCCACATTCGAAAGCACGCGATACTATAGTGCACAACTTCTGAACAGACGCGAGACGATGTATTCGAGATACTGATTGGCGAGGTATTGTGCTCGAATATTGTACCAATAATCTATATGTATCATCGAGTGTCTATCATGTAAAAGTTTTATTCTCTAATCATCCGTGATCGGGTGACAAGCCCCGCTTCATTTGTACTCAATGCATGGAAAGGAGGTCTTGGTGTATATAAGAAACGATCAAGGAATCGAGGAATCGTTGGATAAATAACCAAACAGATACTTGCATAATTCCCCATGTGGTCGACTCATCAGCATAACATATTTCTCTATGTTAGTTGATGGTAATTTAATTATTCGCTCTGATGGATAATTGCGAAGAATCATATTACGAAGAGCGAGGGAAGCAAGCATCAAGCCACTTATTTGGGAAATCGTCAGCGAAAAGGCAAGTGTTATTGACACTCCAGCTTCAGGCGACATCAGAAGTGGTCAACAAATGGAGTACTCGTGAAGCATCGGCAATTTTACAGAACTTCTTGTTTCAAGAGGCTTTCCTCGGGTTAGAGCAGTGTGCCGAGGATTTGGCGTGGAGCCAAATTACTTCCGAAAATAGGTAATGAGATCGTTATGTAATATTGGCGCCAGAAACCGGAAATGAAGTACATTGCCAATCAAACTACATGTATAGGAAACTGTAGTAGGTCAACGTGGCTTCCATATTTCGAACCGAATTCCAGTTCAGATGAAACCCCGAGGCAATCATTTTTCTTCTAAATATACTAATAAGCTTGTATTATTCGGGATTGAAAACTGATGATTAAAGAATTATCAAGATTGAGCTGATAAAAACACGAAAGATTGTATGGCGAGCGGAGCGAACAAGCAATCCATACCTGGGGGTACTCTGCAATACAGGATTATTTGTTCTGACTTGTTACGACATACTGAATATGTTGACTAATAACAAGCATCTGGTCCGTCAGTCATAATTCAGCCGTCGTCCATTAAAGAATATCCCCGTCCATAATCCAAATTACAAGCGTCTAGTCCGTCATTCATAATCCAGCCGTCGTCCATTAGAGAATATCCGCGTCCATAATCCAAAGACCTATTCCACATTCCATATAACAGTATTAGCACCAAATTCAAAAAGACAATCATAGTATACATAAACATAAGCTTGTTTCCTGCAAGCGAGAAGCGGTCAACAGTTTTCAATGATGCCGGCAAGACATCATGCTGTTCCAAAAATATCAAATCCGTATCGCTGATCAGTATTCTTAATCCATAATATTCGTTGTAAAGTAGTCATCTAAAGAATGATGTATCTCAGTCACGCTTTGATTGTGACTGTTCATATGAGTACCATGAGGATCTTGAAATACATGGTTCATACGGCCCCTAGCCCCGGGTTAAGCGGAATTAGACACAAGTTACGAAACGTAGCGCCATAGATCTTGGACGTTACGTTCGTATTTTGCTATCAGCATGCGATATGTATCGCCAAATTTGAGAAACTTTGAGTGGAGGCGCTTGGTGGAATAGCCCTGTTTTATAAGTTTCTGCATCAATGTTTTGTGACGTTGATTAAAATCGTCACATTTAACACAGGATCTAGCAAATGCTACTAAGCGAGATATGTATACGCCATATGCAGGTCCCACTGGAATATTACTGTCCAGAAAGGGATAGTTTACGATGTCGAAATTGTAATCATCTCTTTTGTCATAAAGTCGACGAGAGAGAATGCCCGCTTCATTTTTATAGAGATAGAGATCTAAATATGATGTGCCTGTAGGGCTATCTGTAGTTTCCTTCAAATCCAGTGAAGGTGGATATATATCCTTCACTGCGTCATTTATATAGCGATTATCCACAGCGAGAAGATCGTCTATATAGCGTTTGGTGAATGAGAAGGAACGGGCTTTGAATGGATCGGTTTTTGAAAGCGCCTGCATATAGTCATATTCATAAGAGAACAGATACAGGTCAGCCAACAGGGGTGCACAATTAGTACCCATTGGAATATTCCAAAATTCCAAATTCCATATAAGAGCATTAGCACCAAAGTAAAAAAAAATCATAGTACCCTGACTATACTCAGATGTTTGTAGTGACATTATGAGCGTCTTTCGAATAGGCTAAAATAGATTAAATAGCATCTCTCTTCCATTTGCTCTGATGTGAATTCAAATGCCTTAAAATAGCTAAAATGGGAAGAACTGGATAAAGCATAAGCGAACACGTGATAATTAAAACTAGTCCTTGCAAGAGAGAATAGGCTTGTCAAACTAGAGATAATACAGTCCGTTCTGGCGTTGGATGTTAACCCCATCTGGCCTGGGCTTTTTGGGACCTGTCCAGGCCTGGGGGGGAGCCGAAATGGCCCCCCTAATTATTTTTCTTACCCCTTGAGCTAGGGGGCTGAAGCTTACCACACTATACCCTTGGTTCAAGCTCTACCCGAAAATGTAAAAAAATCCAAGATGGTCGCTTTGATGACGTCATTTTCAAAAACGACATTTTTTGGTCGATATTTCGATCGGATTTTACGAATTTTTTATTTATGCAATTTCTCCGCAAAAACGGCATGATAAATTAGTAAATATTAATGTGATGTGAAATAAAATAGTTCTTGCCCACTTTTCATCGCGGAAAAGCAGAAATTTTGAAGAAATATGACAAAAACATCACTTTTCTGATACCCCACGTGGCCGCCATCTTGAATTTACCCATGATCCTCTGCTCAAGGGGTTATGCAAATGGGCTCAAAATGACTCCAATATGATAAACTATAAAGTCCCAGAGTTTCAGCACTCCATTTTTCGTCGTTCCGGAGATAGCGCAGAAAGTTTGGTAGGGGGAGGCATAATGGCCCCCCTCCCAGGCCAGGTAGGGTTAATGACCACAATGTCATGATTGAATTCGAGTATATGCTACAGTACCGGTATTCTGGTACGTTATGTCTAAGTTATATATCACTGTTACATTCTGGTTTATGGAGTATTTTGGTATGTCAATGTTACACTCTGATATATTGAATATTCTGGTTTGTCAGGCTGGCGTATTGTTTACCCTACATTACGTCGATTTTCTCTGTTTGTTTGTACCATCGTGCAGCCACAGTTTTGGTCGAACGGTCATGATTCTTCGCCAGGGCAGTATTGATGACAATGAGAGTAAGATAAAAGAAAAAATCAGAAATAAAAAAGAACACCTTACGCCAACTGTGGACCGAATATTTGTACATGGAACTAAAATCTGAGGCTTAACCTGCTACGAACTACTTGCAGTGATGTCAAATAGCCAGGACAAAATAAATCTCACTCAACTCCAAACGAATAAATCTTCTATATCAGATACGATTAAATAAGATCCCGAGTAGTAATAAGCGCCACAAGTATGCTTACAATCTGCAAAACGCATGTTTCGTTTTCTTTCTTTTCCCGTCCGAAGGACGTGTTTTACGTTAGTACAACATAATATACATTTTTGGTCAGATTTCATGTGTTGATGCCAGCTACTATTCCGAGCCATTCATTATTTAGAAACATTGCATTCGTAATTCATCATCATTGGTACTTAAAACGAGATCTGGGGACCTCCAGGCTATAACATAGCAAATGTCATTCAGAAACACAAACACAAACATGGTTGTGGGCAAAAGTACACTGATGACCGTGAACCCTATGTAGGTCAGACCCATGTCCTCGAGGTCTTATCAATATTTAAGAAGATCATCGGAATATATGGATGTCTAGACATGAGAAAGATGAAGATGGATGTATATTCTCATAAGAAGTCGGTACTGTCTCTGAGCACAGTTGTTTTCTACTGTTTAGATGTGTAGAATTAATCAATGAATCATTAATTATTAAACGGGACGAATGGCCAGACGTGTATAACGACCCGAATTAGAACAATGAAACCCGGAGCACAAGTACTGTAATTAGGTTGACATCAAGATGGGTTCCTGGTCCCAATTGTTATGTTCCATGGTGTTGGATTGACCATTAGCGATCAAAGCGTTACTGGGATACATCGCAACTTTCCAAACGCCTTGCATATTGCACTTGACCTGATATTAACTGTTACAATTCGTTTTGCACAATGATGTTTTTCACAATATGGCACATATAGTGCCATAGACGAAAATAGTATAGTCCCGAAGGCGGAAACATTTGAAAACAATTGAAGCATTCCTAGATATACGTAGAGTATAATAAAGGAACATTTTAAGGAGGAAGATTGGCAGAAAACCCCAACCCTTGTAAGTCATTTGGCAATTTCATCTCAGTGGCTTGGGATATGGTCAAGAAAATTCACCCCTTGTCAATGTTGACGCGAGGAAGATATTGAAAGAAGAAAAACGAAAAAATAAAAAATAATAATAAATAAAAATAAATTCATATTTACATTTATATTTGTGAGTTATTTTAGTCAATAGGACTATCAAATGATCTTATTCCAGTTAAGTATTAGAACCACAAATGCAGCGTCAAGTTTGCACAACTGCAATAAGTTTGCAGTAATATCGGCCCAAAATAAAGTCAAATTCGCCCGAGAAATACTAGAGAACGAAACGAAAAATGAATATTAAAAATGTTTTGTTTAATATTATACAAAATATTGCATGTTGTAGCATGTGGCATGTCGATTTGTCAGCTCGAGAAACGGTGATGTACAACGAGCTAACAAATCGCCATGTCCCACGCTACAACATGCACTACTTGATTTATTATATCGAATGTCATATTTGAAACAATTTGGAAACTTTAGAATGATGTGAATAAGGATGGCACGGTGAAATGAGAATATCGTGTTCAACACTGCACGACCATTGTTGATTTCAAAACGCCGTGTATTCAAAACAATTGTTTTACCTCGGCTTGTTCGTTGCATAACTTGGAAAAGTAACGTTTTCCGTGCTCTTACGTACATTTTCAGAAGATGCGAAATTTATTTCAGTCAATTTCCAAATCATATTCACTAATTTCTATCACCGATCGTAGCCAGTTGCAGCTGTACCTCAATCTTCGTTTCAGTCTTATTGACTAAAGGAGGCCCTCGGTGGCCAAGTGATCTAAGGCGCTTCGCGGGTGATCGCTAGCCTCACACCGTTGAACCGGCACGAGTTCGAGCCCCGCCAGGGCATGTGCGAAAGTTTGCCAGTTAGTTAGTTGCCGACGGGCGGTGGTCCTCTCCGGATGCTCCGGCTTCCTCCGCCATTAAAACTGGCTGTCACCATATGAGTGAAATAACCATGAGTGTGACATTAAACCAAACTCCTCACCCTATTGACTAAAATAACGTACAAAATAAATGTTAATGTGTTTTTTTTCATTTTCCTTCTTCCAAAATCTTCCTCATATCTAAATTGACAAGTGGGTGAATTTTCATGAGCCATTGAGAAGAAATCACAAACAACGAACAAAGACTGGAAAAATCTGATTGCTCAGATTTTCTGGTAACCTTCCCGCTTGAATGTCAGAGACTCGCAGCGGGAATACAAGGAATACAAGCAATGATTAGCATAGTGGGCTTCCTCATTAAACGTACGAGTCGTTCATGTTATTCGTGTTTCAATGAGATGTTACTGTTCAGTAACCTTGACCTTTAAGTATCTACGCATCTATGTAGGATTAACTTTTCGAATTGATGATCTGGTAATAAACTTAATAAAATTAATTTATACAAGAAAATGATCTATGAACAATTTGGTAAGTATATGATGGCCTGGTACAAAAACCTGAAGGGGAGAAGATTTATTGCCAACAATAATAGCCAGGGATATAATTTGCATCGCCCACATTCTATAATAATACCTGCTAATGACCAGTTTAATAACTTGCATGTGGAAAACGTACTCTTTTCTGGATCAAATCACTGATTAAGACCCGGTGAAGCAAACGACAGGGAAGCATTACTTAGTCTGCAGTGGCGACATCTTCCGGCATAAATCTCATACGTAGTCTAAATCTCCCCCATTTTCCCGAGATCTATCTAATCAGGGAAGCAGAGATCAGACGCAATATCTTTATATCTACATCATCAACAGGAAATGAGAGCTTATAAAGATTTTCTGTCTGACAGAGCTAAAACGCTGTATAACCTTTTCTGGCTGGAAAAGACGTGCTTTGATGAAACTTGACTTCCAGAGTAAATGCGTCGAACTAAACACGGAAAAATCGACAGTCTTGTACATGTAACCTGATTAAAATTTCCCCTCACTTGATGATTGGATAGCAAGCGTCAGATCGGACTATAAATATTCAGCTGTCGTCCATAAATGATGTCAGCAGGACATAAAGATGTTTTTTACATAAAATTCTAATCACTGGCCATTAATCTTTATCCAAATGAAGTCATTTACATAGTATGTATCTCACTCACGCTTTGATTGTGACTGCTCATTTGAACAGCATGGAGATGTAGATCACATGCTATTTAAACAGCCACTAGCCCGAGGTTAACCGGAGAGGCGTTTGTTAGTTTAGCCTTGATTACAACGCATATAAGGAAGTGGGTACAGGTGCCGACATACTGACAGTCACATGACTTCACAGTATAGTCTTCTGGTTAACCTATTTTAAAGCACATACCAAGAATCTAACGAATCTAACGGCAACTTGGATGACATGATCACACGGCCCCTAGCACAGGCATAAGCCATGACCCTGTAAATACAGAATTCAGTTACAGCTATTTTGCCACTATGCTATTTGACGCTCGGTAATCGATAATTCCAATACGGAATTAAGCTTAAGATCTTAGTATGGATTATGTCACTCAAACAAATCTAACTTAATCGCAATCTAATTAAAATTAAATCTTATCTCCTCATTTGGACATGTCGCTTGTAGCGATATATACGATTGGGGAGCATTGATAGGATATTAATTTATTAAGATTGACGTACTGGTGTACGGTAGCCCGCTGCAATTATGAATCCTGAATCAAGCTACAGTGGTTGTAATAAATGTTCTGCACTGGAACAAATCGTATATGCGGTGTGTAGAATCATCCTACAACCTCTAGCTCGACTCTTCAATCCAGACCCAGCCCAACAAATTACCATGCACATACCACCCACATTTGCGCATCATTTCAGTTGGTGAATTCTGTAAACAATACTAAACTGAGCATGCACGATCATATTGGTTTTAACGACAACATACATTGAGATAGCAATGAATATCCCAAAGCAAAATTTGCAGAAGACACAGAGGCCTACATGTGAGTCGTTTAGTAAACACAATATCCAAACAAGCCGAAATTCGAGGATTAGGAAAGCGCATACATTCACGTACATCAGCACAAAGTCAATGAAAAAGTACATACGGCCATATTTAGCAGAATGATGTGCATGTACTTACTATTTTTTATTTGGCTCTGTGAAACGCATAACCGTATCTATATGCTGCGTTAATTTGACAGGTAAATCAATGGTGATTTACGCAAAATGTTCCTTGTATCCGCCTAATAATACTACCTAATCATCAAGCGAGACTTATGCTTACAAGTCAAAGCAGACGTACATAATTACTATTCAGTCAGAAATTCATTTCCGCCAAATCTTGTCTGAGTACGCGTCATCTATGCATGCAATGCAATTCTTCGTGAAAGATTTTGGTAGAGGGTAGCAACTGTTACATTGGATACAACAGCTCTATGTGATCCATCATAGTCAAGCCCTGTGAACACTCCGTATATAACGTATTTGTACATATCTGTCGAGCCTTCTTTAATCTCGCTTCTTGCACGTTTATAATATATTCAAAAAGCTGACTGATCGCCTGAGATTATAACTCGCCGCCGGAAGAGTAGGGAGATTGCATGAAGGGGGTGTTGTATTGAAGGTATTTGCATTAGACTGGGTATTTATTAATCGGCATTTTACTCTCTCTGTCAGTCCCAAAATCCTACAATCCTCAGAAGAGAAGGTAGAACGGCAGAACTCCTGTTGGTTAATCACTCTCCTCAACATCTGGGTTAACCCGGAGAAAGGAATCGGGCTCGTACATGATGGGGAACGGGTTGCGTTGCTTGTTCGAACGACCATCATCCGACTACATCCAACCATTCGTTCACCAGCTCGTGTATGTACAGAGGAAGCTGATTGGTCGAGAAACTTGGTGGTCATCTTGAAATCGTGTTGCCCATTTCTATACGGTGAAGACATTTTCAATTTACAGGATGTAAATGAACACAAATATTGAGTAAGTGGAAACTCGAATCTATAAAGTCCATAGTGAAGCGTGGCGGTATTCACTGTGGAAATGCAACATCCAGAATCAATAGTCTGTAATATGTGAAGAGCGTGAATGTTATTGTTGGCGTTGCCTACTTATTGGAAAGTACCTCTTCGTCATCGGCTAGGAAACAACAGTTTAATTTGCTAGTGATACACCGCTCATATTGCCTGCACTGAGCGGTTGTGAAATCATGGGGGAACATTCCTCTTTGGCAAACAGATATACTTCTTAGTAAGGTATTCATATAGTAAGGTTCCAACACTCAAAAGTATGAGAGAGCATCAATCATACGTTATCACCATACAGATGTATCACACGTTAAATGAGCGCATGTACCCAGCAGAGCGTTCCAGACACTCAAGTAGATGTGCTTGCGTTCACAGGAAAAAAACCGCTAATAATTTATCGGTGTTTTGTTCTTTAGACTAAGAAGTTGTGACATTATTGTCACTTCTATGGTGGATTGCATAATTGCATAGACTTTTTCGTGATAATTCATTTCCGGCGGCGCAGCGCCGCCGGATATCTGAATTCGGTAAACATGGGAGCGGCCATCTTGATATTGGACGAGTAACAGGTGTTTTCTCGAGCCATACTTCACAGACGTGCCGTGGAGTGATCCAACTAGTTTCATATCGTAAAACGACAGGACTGTATCACCCGTTCGTAGTTAACACATTAATATTAATTCTGTTATAATGAATTCATCGAATAAATGTCCTTTAGTACTATTTTATTACGGCTGAGAGACCAAATCGCTGACCATACATGACCAAGTTATTCACCTGTACGATGTGTACGTCTGCAGCAAAATGTTTGAGATTGAACTGCGAGTTACTAAAAACTTGAAACAGTAAAACACGCGGATCGGATTGATGTGTAGAGAAAGTCGATCTAGGCTTAATTCACAATGACACACATCAATAAAGAAATAGTGGCTTGATGATGGGTCCCGTATAATGCCACAGCGCGATCTCTTACATCAGGCTATATGAAGTGACTTAATACGTCAGCCGGAGAACATTACTTTCAAAGTCCTAGTTTGACATGCGGTTCATGTGCACATTTTGCCAGCAAGCACTTAACTTCCGGCCAACCCCACACTTTCCAGATGGGTTCTTGCGCGAACTACATTAAGGAACCTTTAAGGAAAACAAAAAAATCGACGTTTTTTTTACCATAATGTGCATCGTGACCTGTATTCACCAGTTGCACACGTAATCGGCTTGTAATACGCAGATTATAAGCTACAAACGTTTCCGCCGGCATTGATGCATCTGCATCAATAAGTTTTCTTGTGGTAATTCTGAAGCTGGAGAGAGTCGATCGTATGACACAAGTTCGAGACCCCTAACAGCCTACGAGAACCAGCGCCAAATCAAGCAGTTCTAGGGAGAATGGCCCATAAAGGGAACCAAGTCTTCAGAATCCCCAGTTTCTGACAATGTCAACCCTAAACCGGGTTCGAGAAGTCCAACCTTTATTCTAACTCGGCTAATGCCGAGCCGGCTCCAAGTATATTAGAAAAAGTCTTGACCAGAACTCGATTATACAACCTTTTAAGAACAGGGGTTTTATTTCTGGTGCGACGAAGCGGTTTTATCGAATTCTCATTTTCTTCAGTAAAGTCCCGATTTAAGGCTGTGATATACGTTGAATCATAACAGTTATTTCCACACACTATTTCAGCATTTAACAGTCTTTTGAAAAACTTAATGCCATATTACAGACAAATTCAAGATTGGTAAAGCTCGCTTTGATCAAGAGAGGTAAAACTGGTCATAGTTTTTCAAAGATCGCAAGAATGTTTGGGCCTAAATAACAATCAGCTCAAATGTTTTCAAGCTTGGCTTCATCTTCTTATTCGTTCTAAAGTGCATTTTGGGTGGATCAGTATAATACGTTGATCTTTGCTTCAGAGATTGAACTGAATGCGAGTTACTTGGGTTCTGTTCAGTAAGATTTAAAAGAAAGTGGAGATTCCAAATATCTGTTCTTAGCACAGCATAATAGAGAAATTGCTCAACCAAAAAAAAATGCATCTAGGTCTATTCCATCGTTTTTCTCCTCGGCGTCCTCTCAGTGGGGTAACTGGTCATGACTGAGGAACTGATACGTCTGGCAATAATAACAAATAGTGCCTATTCCAAGCACGCTGATATATCTTGTAGATGAATGCATGAAAAGCACCCTTTGGAACAAATCCAAAAGTTACAATATTGTTAAATTAAGTTGTCTTTTCTAACAGTTGAAATTATTCACAGATGCAAGGTAGACTAGGAAACGAAGACGTTTATGGCATTGTCATTGATTCAAATTCGAGACTAGGTTCGACATTTCGGAAGTTTCAATATTGCTATATTTAGTTGTTCTTTCAAACTTAACAGTTGAATTATTCAGAGATGTTATTAGTGGAATCGGAATCGAACAGGGTTAGAGCATTGTCGTTAATTAAATTCGAAGACGAGATTTTCGACAATTTCGTAACAATGGTGGTAAAATAAGGACGTTTTTCGACGATGGGGATGGAATGATCGTTACGTTTTGTATATCTATCAACTGAGAACAGCACATTAAGATTGCCCCTTGGCAAGAATATATTGAATACGAATATTTTGCGCAAAATAAAATCCGCAACGTGCACGATATTACTTCGGAGGAGAGATGCTGTTCTCTGAAACAGAGAAAGATTCAAACATTGAATTTTTCCATTAATCGCATTTATCGGGTGAAATCGCCCCATCTTGGTATCCAAATCCGACAATCCCCGGAGCAGAGAGAACGTTTTGAATTTACAGTGTAACTAACCATATAGAGATTGGAGCAGTGGAAATATTAGGTTAGGAAGATTATAGCGAAGAAATGCAACCTCCTAGAAATCAGTACTGTGTATAGTGTGAAGAGGGTGATGTTATTGTTGGCACAGCCTGCTAACTTGTAAGTACGTTTTCTGCATTGATCAGCGGGTAGTTAAGGAAACAACACTCCAATTTGCTTGTGATACACCGTTCATATTACCCATACATACTGAATGGCTGTGCGCACCAATGGGGAAGGATTTCTCTGTGGCAAACAGATACTGGTTTTCAAACATCGTTTAGAAGACTCCAGTACTCACAACGCCTAATCTAATAAAGATATTCATATGCGAATAGATGCTAAAGCAGCGTTCCAACTCTTAATTGAATAGGACAAGAGCGAAAAGGGTTTGGTGCGGTGAAGCGGCTTTTTCGAATTTTCATTTTCTTCAGTAAAGCCCCGATTTAAGGCTGTTATATACGTTGAATCATAACACTCATTTTCATACACTGTTTCAACACTCAAGTCTCTTCAAACACAATGCCACATTACAGACAAATTCAATGTTGATAATGTACGCTTTGAGGCTTCGTTCCAAAGTGCATTTTGGTTGGGTCAGAATCATACGTTGATCTATGCTTCAGCGAAAAGAGTTAGGTTCGATTTACTTGGGCTCTATTCAATCAATCTCCCATGCATTGTCAGAGTTTGTAACCTTTTGAATTGTCATGATTGTATGAGGTATATAATCTGATGTCATGAGAATGTATTCAGTAAGATGGATAGCATCGGAGTTTCCAAATACTGCTCGTAGCACAGCAAAAAAAGAGAGAATGAGCTCAACCATACACCACTGAAATATATATGGCTCTATTTCTTCGTTTTTCATCGACGTCGTCCCAGTGGGTAGCTGGTCATGATAAGAGTACAACAGGGCAGACGAACTGATACTCATGCATAAGAATGTGGCAATGATAACAAACAGTATACCCATTCCAGGCACCCTGCTGGATCCTGCGGATGAAGGCAAGAAGTTCGAGGAGGTCTATCCCATCTCATAGCATTGTCCTTGATTAAAATACAAAGACGAGGATTTGAGGAGCTATTGGATAATTTCGTACACCGGCACAGGTAAGGATGTTTTAGGAGAGGTGGGGGTGGGTTCCTTGTCACTTTTTGCAAATATGTCCATCGAGTACAAGACATTCATGTTGATTCTAGACAAGAAATCCACTAGGCGCATATGGTCTCACACCATATGTTGCATAGAACAGTATTTCAATAGTTTGATTAAAGAAAGGAAAAGTATAAGTTTCTCTGACTCGCTCGTAAATATATCTATTCTAAATCATCTTGAGACCGGTTGCAGCATGGTACAGGATATTATTTCACAGGAAAGATAGTTTTCTGTGGAACAGGAAAAGATACAAACATAGAATCTATTCCTAGAAAAGATCTGATATATTTAGTAGAAGGTGTCAATATGTTTATCCACGTGCGCGCAATCCTTTGAGAGCAGACGACAGGTTGTTTTAACGCGCACGCTTGTCTTATTTACAGAGGGACCCGGCTGGTTTATTTTACCTACAACCTTTTACACCCACTGCGAATGTTTTGTATATTGCTTACAAACAAAATCCCATTAAGCATTGTCTTATTTGTTAAGTTATCTGGCAGGAACACCACCCACGAAGTTGTGATACATCTGTGAAGAAGAAAAATCTGTAATAGCTGACATTGGTTAGAAGTTATACTCCGCAGACATCTCAACTACTTACACAGCAGTCATTTTCTTGCTATTTGGGCCATTATAAGTGAAATACTCATCCAGTGTATCCTTAGGAAGGGTTCCAATAAATCATTTTTCCTTGATTTTTTTTCTCTCATTTCTTCGATTGAAAAACGATTGCTTCTCAATCAACCGCGAAAATTACACCGAGAAAGACAAACTGATACAAAAGATGTCGTTTTTATCAATCGTGAGGCAATCGTTTTTTCTAACGCGTGAGAGAATCATAAACACATGATCAGTGTTGGTCGATATGTATATGCCGCTATACCATTCAGTTCTACGAACTGGCCATTGCTGTTAAATTATCTGTATAATAATGAATATTTCAGTGAAAACAGCACATTACCTATAAAATATGTAAATTAATTAGGTGATGTAAATATTTCATTAGTTCTGGTCAGTCTTGTTGACATCATTGAAAACTGTGGACCACTTCTCTCTTGTTAGAAACCAATATTATTTTTATTTCATATACGCATTCGGAATTTATCCTATTATACGAAATAGATCTTTCGATTATTTACGCGAACTTCTTCGATGGACGACGGCTGAATATTGAATGTGGGATCTGCCTCTGTTACTGTAGCTGCCTGGGTTACAGCGAGGCAGCTCCTTCCATAATCCTTGCTGTCGGCGAATTTATTCTCCCTCTTTATTTTGTTCTCGATTGAACGAATTTTGAATTGCATTATCGTTTTTCATGAAATTACTCGAATGGGAAACGATTGCAAACAGAAGTAAAAAAAAATGATCCCCGAAAAAACGGAATTCCATCGTTCATATTAAGAAGAAGAAGGGGATTCTTTCGCAGCTTGGAGCATCTCGACTTCGTGAAATATTGACAAATATCGCCAAGAAACCTCCCTTTGCCGTGCAATTAGCCCTGGTATCAGATTGTGGCATTCCGCTTGAGGTATTAGACAGCACTGTGGTTTTCAACGGCATAGGTGGCTCGTATCAGGGACCGATATAGGTAAACCAAAACCAGAACGTGTAAGATATTGTGTAAGTTCATAGGATTGTTGTGTAGGGATCTATCTAGATTTTGATATGAGACACACCTGGTGTAATAGAGAGAAATGGGCCAGATGATTCCAATCTTTATGGCGAAATGGGTTCGTGTCGACATCACAAAGATGATATGCCGGAAAGAGACGGAGAACATGTGATAGTGTTTAGAATCTTTCATGGCAAACCACCCATTTTCACGTAATCTATCTACTAATTAGCGAACCTATGATGGACAAAAGCCAACGTGTTGTTTATACATCAGACAATCTGCTTATCTTCATTATGTTATGTCATCGATAAGGAGAGTGGCAATAATGGCGGAAAATGGAAAACAGAAAAGAAAAACGTACTCGTTGCACAGTTGATTTAGACCTGCGGCCGAATGCCGAGGGTCTAAACTGTTGGAATTTCTCAAGCTGACACGGACACCAAAATACGACCATAGCGTACAAGATCTCTGGCGCTATGTTACATAACGTATGTCTAAATCCACTTAACCCGTGACTATAGGTTTGTCTATCCATGGTGTTCAGACGAACAGGCACAATTAAAGCGTCACTGAGATACATTACATAATATAAAATGCATCGGAAATTAACTTGAATAATAAAAATACCAAGTCGGTGATAAGCAGTTTGCGAAAAGAATGTCATGATATCTTGGTAAGTGTCATCATTAAAAACTGTTGACCGCATTTGTCTTGTGTCAGAGTTGTTTATGCCTGTTTGGATTGGTGCTGATTGTCGAAAGAAAAACGTCTTCGATCATTGACGTGGATATCCTTTTGAACTGAATTTTATTCACCAATCAAATGAAAATGTATATACAAAAATATGGTATCAGTTATTACAAAAATATGAGCAAACAATATAATCTACATGCCACGCAAAATAGTAATTGGCTGGAATAAAACTCCAGGGGGGCTTGTTCTATTTGTGGACGGCGGCTGTATTCTGAATGCCGAACTTGATTACTATACTTGTTAGATTACGCCTTGACAGTAAGCTTGCCGTCGGTTGAGTATGCCTTGATCTTGAGCTTTGCTAGACTGAAGTTGACATTATATTTTATGTTATATAACACATTGTCGTTGACCATGAGGTTTGCAACGTACTGCTGAAAAGCTTGAGCTTGAACCTCGGCATTTGGGCTTGAGGTTAGTTAGATGAAGCTTGACAATGGATGGGTGAATCTTGGATTTGTTACATGGATAACAGGATTGTGCTGGAGCTTAGCCAGATTGAACCTTGGCATTGGGCTGAAAATCTGACGCATGTATATTGTGCCTGCCAGAATCAAATTTTTCATGTGTTTATTATGAAAAATGAATCCAGCAGTGAGGAATGTGTCAGAGAAAAATTCGCAATAACCGATTATAATAATAACAGCCAACAAACATGTGTGAAAACAGTAAAAGTGGTAGATATATATTAAACAATTCACGCTTACAACGCCCGTTTTTTCGCAGTTATGACACACTTCTATATGAAACAGCGTTTCCGGCTAAATGTCAGAAAGTATGGTACTCTATACATCTGGAAACCTGTAAATGCCGCTATTTTAGAAATCCGGAATTGGCGACACGCAACAAAACAACTTCTTGAACTATAAATAAACGCAACCAGTTTCAGATGTTTTCATCAATAATACAAGTACTCGGGGTACACTTCTGGGGAATCCGCCATTACCAGTCTAACGACGTGTTGGGTCGATGGAGGAATTCCGCGGCTGGCCCTCGCACCCGCGGTCATTTGGTTGAATATTCCCGGTATGTTCCGGTATTTTACCACCCGTCTCCTCGAAATCGAGATATTTGCCCTCAGAATATTGTAAATAAGCTCCTGCTAAATACAGCCGTTTTTCGCAACGCTCCGTGAAATGGGAAAGAAAAGGAAGGTCAAAAATAAAGCTGAGCCAAAATGATAGATAATTGAGGTATTATTGAAAAAATGTTATGTTATTATTCCCTAAAATTCTTTAACAACTCCAGGGTACTTTGTTCTTTCCTGAATTGTACAGGCTTCAAACTATGGGTTTCATTCGAACAGTTTCATCAGTATGCCTATAACAGACTAGAAAAAAATAAATGCAAAAATATAGGTTACATATTACGCTCAGTCTTCCTCGCGTTCCAAAATGAGTTCGATAGGTCAAAGGTCAAGGTCACTGCGACCAAAAAATAAGAAAACCATGGAAATTCATTTTTTTTAATGGATACACACCAGTAAATTATTGTAAAAATGTCTGTGCTATGATGTGGTTTGTGATCAAACTTCAGGAATATCTCATGTTAATGGCAAACAAAGATCATATTGAAGACGGGAGGCCAAATATCAAGGCCACTGGGGATAAAAATTATCAGGAAACCTTTGGAAATCAGTCGTAATGTTTTAACCGGGAGACCCACTTAGTCCACCGCGTTGAAACAGAGTTCAGATAGGTGGAAATGGAAGAATTGTGAAAATGTGGTAAGATTGACGTCATTCTGCCTTCGTATGTGCGGAACTTGTTAATGGACGACGGCTGAATATTAAATGACGGACTAAACGATTATTGTATTCCAGCAATGTACAACATGTAACTACAAACCTTCATTGGCGGACGCGTATACTGGTAGATATACAACTGCCACTAAACTCATCCATTCCTTATCTGGGGTGACCCTCATTGTGAGGTGGAGCATTCGTTCATGTCCGGCATTCAATAATGACGATTCAAAATTTCAACAGACAGCCGAGTCACAAATACCCTGCACGAAACTTGCTAGACAGACACCGTGAACACCCTTCACATGTTTCGTGGCATAGGCAAAGAGAACCCGAACTCAGAACTCTAAACAGTAAATTATAAATCTACGTATCCGGGCCAAAGGCTTCAATATGGTAGCATTCTAAACGCAATTGGCTGGTATTTGGATGATGGAAGTTATATGGCGATGTCTCAGACAAAACCTGTCCTTTGAATCTCATATGCGCCAGTAAATCGCCAATCAGAACTTGTTTGAACCCACAGCAAGCAAAGAGAGAGATATATATAATCACTCACACAGATGTAGATGTTCAGCGGTACCCGGAAGAAATCTCCGTACAGGTATGTTGATAATAAAGGGAAATTACTTTCGCTAGATGGTCAGGAGCATGCCGAGAATAGATTTCGTATTCGCCTGTGGGCATAAAATAGCTCCGACGATCCTTATAAACACCTGTATTTGATGGCAGGGATGTTGGCGTTCAAAGTGGAGCACTTATCGGAATCACGGCCGGGCCATACACCGACCATATGCCCAGATGTCAAACGCACCTTGCTTCAAACCTATTCCAGAGATTGGGTAATGTAAACAACATCAATTTATGCACACTAAAAGTATATCTCTAAGCTTTAGAGACAACAGCGTATGCGATAGTTGAAGGCCACTAGTGCATAGGCCATAGAGGCATCAATGGAAATGAGCTAGCAGATGAATATTCTAAAACTCAACTTAGGTTGAGTCTTTACAGACCGACTTTGCCAACGACAAATCCTCAGTGTTTCGTCAAATTCGTAAAAGGGCCTACACGTATTGTCCGCTGTAAATGACTCGATGGTTACTGTTAGAAGAAGCACACCCCTGAGACGAGAGTCTTTGCCAATAGAAAATTTATATTGTTTCATCGACTTTATTATTACTGGGAAGTATTCATTTGAAGCAAATGAAATACCAAATTTCACGTTTAAATGTGCATGTTCATGCTAACACATTGAGATATTGCTCCGCCACTATATCTAACCCAATATCCGAAGGTAACATGGAAATTACACGCGGCATTGACGGATAACTGAGGTAAACTACATTTATACAAAGAAGTCTTCCTGGTCCGCTCTATCATTTTAAAACGTGATAATATAGCGCAGGTGAGGATATACCCCGAGGATACAGCCCTTCGTTTAAGTTAGTTTGAACGAGAATTCGATTTTGTCTGACAGTTAAGGTGTCCGAGAAATTCTACCATCTGTAGAAATAGTGTAGAAGGCAAACTTTTTAGATTTGTTGCATAACTTCTTATGTCTCGGGTAATCTCTGGAAATATTATCTAAAACTTATTCAAAGTGGCTAAGAATTGAAAACAGGCACTTCAAAAATGTTATTATATAGTGTTATCGAGGAAATTAGTACGGGAATATGAAAAAGATATTCCATCTTCCAAGAGGATATGCACCAGACTAACCAGTTTGACACTGGGTCACTAAAATCCACTAATCTTCACAACGTCATGGTTTCTTTTTGAGCCAAACGCGGAACCTTGACCATCTTGCATAGCAGACCACGTTCCGCCCTCTTTCATTATACTCGAATCTGCTGTCACATGATAATATCCGCGTGATACACATGATGTTGCTTTGCTGATTGGATGAAATTTACAGTCGCATTTGACATGAACACGATTCATTCCCCTGTGTACCAGGGGTGTCCAGGAGAGAGAAACCCTTGGTTTTACCGAGGATACAATCCATCATATACTTGGGACTGGAGCACTGAACATGGCTACTTCTTCTTGAAATTTGTTACGGCATGGTACCATGAATTAGCCAAAGATGCGTCGCTTCTCGTTATTGAAGAAAAAAATATTAAGAGAAACCAGCTGGCGATGGGCAATTATATCTGTCCATTTTCTCGCCATAAACTTTCAAAGGTGTCAAGTGTGTATGTAAGTTTATACACTCCTCTCATTTAACTGTGCTTACTTTGGTGCATGACACTTTAACACTTGATTTTTTGATTTGAAGGTATTCTAAACAGTTTTGGAATTCTTTCTGACAAACCATTGACAATACATGTTGGGCAGGGGACACCGTTGTCGAAAATTCCTCGTGCGTTTATGACCTGTAATGCCCATTCCCAAACGAATTGAAGAAGAGTGTCTCCTTGATACATGCAAGGTATACATTCAGCGTATTTGTGTACTCCGAAAATTTAATTCTCCGCCAAAATTTGAGGTAAAAACAACTTATTTTATTTCATATTTTATTATTAGATAGCAAAATGGGTTAGATAGATACAATTTTTGAAACGGATGAGTTTTGACTTCCTTTCCAACGTGTAAAAATTGTCCACATACATAAACGCTACGCTGTAACAACAATATATCCAAACTTGCTCCTGTCCAAAATAGCACTGTGACCCGGGGTGTAGAAAAGGATCGTAAGTTACCTGAGCGTGGTATAAAAGACATGGATTAAAAACTCTAAATTGTAGTCATAATTTCTTAGAGCGTCGACTAGCCGAATTGCTACATTTGTACAACCGCCATGTTTGATCACCTGGCTATTTTCTAAAATGAAAATAATAAATATCCTTCGCAATGTTGTTTTGAAAATTTTCACCAAGAATTCGCTTAGCTTCCGTACTCCAAAAGTTATGCAAGACAAGTGTATGGCAGAAATTCGCTAACAATTTGGAGCGGCGGTCAGTAGACATCTTCAATAACCTATGTTAGAAACAAACGAATTTCCTCGAATAATGATCTGGAGGGATTTCAAAGCAGGAGAGAAAAGAAATGCATCTAATGCTTGTGAAAACAGTGAGATATTGATGGAAAATCAAGTTGAAATCTCGAAGACCGTTTCTGGAGAACGACTAAAGATTATCTAACTTTTTGTCGTTTATTTCTTCCGTCTGAATAGCTTCCAATTTATGCCATGTCAAGGATATGTATCATATCTCATTATAATGTATCATCAAGTTCCGTTCAACCTACATGTAATTACCTTCTACAAGGTTACAACGAATTACTTCACTTCAAAAAGGAACCGAATAGTCCGTTACCATGCTTGGCGCTAATCGATATCTTCACCCACATCATATCGGCGCCATAAGGAACTATGAATTATGTCAACATCTGAGGTAAGTTAATGACGGACTTAACGTCTCAATCTATACGTCTTCATTGATAATCATGAGGCTATTCACAAAATATTACAGGCTTCCCGAAACGGCCATACAGACGATTTGTTGACATATAAAAACCTCAAGTATCTCTCGTGGTTTCTTAGAGAATGCAAGAGTGGAAACGAGGGTTAATATGCCTCCATTCATACTCGCGTAAACTTTAATATTTGTCTGGGTCGATACGACTCCTCGCTTCATCGCCCTCGGCTCGTCCGAAACCCTCAGAACAAGAATTTACTGGGCTTCTGGATTAAGTATTTTCAAGAGTAATCAATTCATTGAACTATAAACTTCCTTAAAATAAACAGAATATGCTATAATGGCGAGTCTCGACATCATTTCCGACATTGGACTCCGCCCGGGTGGTTTCACAAATGCCCTGAAATATACTGAATGTAGTTTCTAAACAAATGCCGTTTACTTGCTGGACAAACACCGTGAACACCCTTCATATATTTCGTTGCATAGGCAAAGAGAACTATAAACTAGGACAAAGGTTTCGATATGGTATCATTCTTGCCCAGATGTCAAACGCACCTTGCTTTAAACCTATGCTAGAGTTTAAAAAATGCAAACAACATCAATTTATGCACGCTAAAAATATATCTTTAAGTTTAGAGACAACAGAACTGGAGTATATGCGACAGTGGTAGGCCACTGGTGCCCAGGCAATAGAGGAATCAATGGCAATGAGCTAGCAGATGGATACTCTAAAACTAAACTCAGGCAGTGTCTTTACTGACCGACTTTGTCATCGACAAATCCTCAGCGTTTCGTCAAATTCGTAAAAGGGCCAAAACGTATAGTCTGCTCATGGCTCGATGGTAACTTTTGGAAGAAGCAGACGTCAGAGACAAGAGTCAATGCCAAAATAAACTTCATACTGCTGTTGGGCCAGCATGATGTTTCTATCAGCGACATTATTATCACCGAGAAGTTCTCATTTAAAGCGAATTGCACCTTTAAACGTGCGTATTCATGCAAACGAATTGAGATATCGCTCCACCAATATATCTAACCCCATATACGGAGGTACCGGTAACATGGAAACGACATGTGAGATTTGCTATTTTCCATGAACACGATTCATTGCCATGTGTACCAGAGGTATCCAGGAGAGAGAAACCCTTGGTTTTAGCGAGGATGCAATCCATCATACACTTGGGGCCGGAGCACTTCCTCTTAAAGTGTTTTACTGGATGGTACCATAAATTAGCCGAGGATGCTCCGCTTCTCGTTATTGCAGAAAAACATATAATATTAGAGAAACCAGATGTTATGGGCAATTAACTGTCCATATTTTCGCCATAAAATGTCAAAGGTGTCAGGGTATATGCAAGTTGATACACTCCTCTCATTCAACTGAGCTTACTTTGGTACATGAGACTTCAACACTTCCCTTTTGATTTTTTGAATTGGAGGTATTCTAAATAATTTTGGAATTCTTTCTGACAAACCATTGACAATACATGTTGGACAGAGGGCACCCTTGTCGCAAATTCCTCGTGCTTTTAAGACATGTGGTGCCCATTCCCAAAATGGATAAACAATATTGAAGAAGAGTGCCTCCTTGATAAGCACAAGGTATTTTATACAAGATTAGCGTATCTGTGTACTCCGAAAATTCAAGGGATGGATTAAATTTTTAACACTGATGAGTTTCCATAATAGCTCTCTAGATTTGTATCTAATACCGCTTATGCCGGTGCTAGGGGCCGTGTGGTCATGTCATCCAAGTTGCCATATGAACAGGTACATAAAAGCGTACCTGAGACACAACACATATCACGAATCGTTATAGATTCTTGGTATGTGCTTTATAATAGGTTAACCGGAAGACTATACTTTGAAGTCATGTGGCTCTGTCAGTATGTCAGCACCTCTTCCCACTCCCTTTCCAAACCTGGGTAAATTGTCCACATCCATAAACGCTGCGCGTGTAACAGGAAGAAGTGTCCAAAATTGCTCCTGATCAAATTAGCACTGTGACACGGAGTGTAAAAAAAGTTCCTTTACCTGAGCAAGTGAATGATCAGGGATAAGGTGGGGTTGTGGGGTTTGGCGTTGTGGGATTTGGCGTTGCGGTGTGTTGGATTGGGGATTTGTGGGGTTGTGGGGGCTGTTCAGGCAATGAAATTGCTTCATTTAGATGACTGCGATGTTTATAATCGCGTGATACAATAGAACGTGGATTCAAAACTCTAAATTCAAGTCATAACTTCTTAAGAGCTTCGACCAATCGAATTACTACATTCATACAACCGCCATATTTGACCACGTGCTATGATTTGCGAATATTTATTTAAGCTCCTAAATTAATAGAATCTGGCTATTTTCTTAAATATAAACAACAAATATTATTCGTGATGTGGTTTTGATATTCATCACCAAGAATTCGTAAGCTTTAGTACTTTCGAATTTGTGCAAGAGGAGTGTATGGCAGAAATTCGATAACAATTTGGAGTGACGGTCAGTTGACATCTCCAATAACATATTTTAAAACAAACGCATTTTCCCGAAAAATTATCCGAAGGGTCATCAAAGCAGGAGTGAAAAGTATTGCCTCCAGTTTGTTGAAAACAAAGAAATATTGAAGGAAAAGCAATTTGGAATATCGAATCCCGTTCCCAAACAACAGATTGATAACAGATTTTCTAGCTATTTGTCGTTTACACCTTTCTTGCGTCTGAATAGCTTCTGATTCACGAAATGTCAAGGGTATGTATCATATCTCAATATAATGTATCATCAAGTTCCTCTCAGCCTACATGTAATTACCTCCTACAAGGTTACAACGAATTACTTCACTTCAAACAGGGACAGAATAGTCCGTTTCCATTCAAGGCGTCAATCGATATCTTCAGTCACATCATATCGGTGCCATAAAGAACTATGGATTATGTCAACATCTGAGGTAACTTAATGACAGACGTAACGTCTCGATCTATACATCTTCATTGATAATCATGAGGCTATTCACAAAATCTAACTGGCTTCTCGAAACGGCCATACAGACGATTTATTGACATATAGAAACCTCAAGTTTCTCTCGTGGTCTCTTAGTTGCGAAGAAAGTGCAAGTTTGGAAACGAAGATTAATATGCCTCCATTCATACTCTCGTAAAATGTAATATTTGTCTGGTTCGATACGACTCTTCGCTTCATCGCTCTCGGTTGGTCCAAAACGCTCAGAACAAGAATTTACTGGTGTTCTGGATTTAGTATTTTCAAGAGCAATCAATTCATTGAACTTTTAACTTCCTTACAAGAATAGAATGTAAAAGATAATAAAAGGGCGAGTCTCGACATCATTTTCCAATTTAGAATCCGGGTGGATGGCTTTTTCGAATCTCGTCGGCTACGACCGATTTATGATCGCATACGCTCTGGTGAAAGAGATATTCGCCGAATTCATAGATTACATAACTTGATAATTTTGTTTCATTTGATCAATTGATCTTTGAGTAGAACCGCTTGATTATTGAACATAATAGCTGTCTTTCATCCATAAAATATTAATAAGGGACAGATCTGGTAAGAGTTATACAAGTGCCTTTAACTATCATTAGATATATTATTATTGGTAAAAAAATATATGCTCGGTAACATAATCAGGAAATATCATGATATCACTTTGATGTAATCGACTCTAAGTTAACTTCCAGGTTAAAAAACATGTCCAATTAGCAGCATTTAACGAAATCCATACTGACATATAAACTTCAATCACCAAGGTTTTCGAGAATAGATTTCTGATTCGTCTGTGATCATAAAATTGCTCCAACGATCCTTATAAACACCGGTATTTGATAGCAGGGATGTTAGAGTTCAAAGTGGAGCAATTATCAGAATCACGGCTGGGCCATCGGACCATATGCCCAGATGTCAAACTCACCTTGCTTTAAACCTATTCCAGCTAGTTTGGGTAATGTGAACAACATCAATTCATGCACGATTGTTTAATAAGAATGTGGGGATTACACAGTGTCCATGTGACACTGTTAAGATGGATCATGTGTAGGGCGGGTTGGGGGAAACGGGTTGTACGGCGTGTTCGCACGACTAGTGCCCATCGCGGTGCGATGGAGTACCCAAGTACATCCATCCATCCATCCATCAATTTATGCACGCTAAAGATATATCTCTAAGTTTTAGAGACAACAGGGTATATGCGAGAGTAGGCCACTTGTGCCCAGATCATAAGGGAATGAATAGAAATGAGCTAGCACTCAACTGAGGCAGAGTCTTTACAGACCGATTTGCCAACGACAAATCCTCAATGTTTCGTCAAATTCGTAAAATGGCCTATACACATATAGTCTGCTGTAAATGGCTAGATGGTAACTGTTGGGAGAAGCAGACGTCAGAGACAAGAGTTCATGCCAAAATAAACCGTGTACTGCATTTGAGCGAGCATGATGTTTCTATCATCGACATTATTATCAATGAGAACGGTTCATTTGATATCAAATTTCATCTTCAAATGTGAACGTTCATGCAAACACAATGAGATATTGCTTCACCTCTATATCTAACCCAATATCCGGAGGAAACATGGAAATGATATGTGAGGTAAACTATATGTATATAGAATGTAAAAGGTCAAAGAAGTCTATTCTTCCTGATCCCTTCTATCATTCTAAAACCCGAGGATATAGCACTTCTTTTAAGTTAGTTTGAACGAGGATTCGAAATTGCCGGTCAGTTGGTATAAGGTGTCCGAGAAATTCTACTATTTATAGAAATATTGTAGGAGGCAATAATTTTAGATTTATTGCATAACTTCTAATGTCTCAGGCGACCTTAGGAAACATTATCTAAAACTTATTCAAAATGACCAAGAATTGAAAAGAAACACTTTAAAAATGTTATTGACTGGAGTTATCGAGAAAATTAGTACAGAAATGTAAAGAAAATATTCTATTTCCCAAGATCATATACCCCATGCTGGCAAGTTTGAGACTGGGTAACTGCAATCCAGACATCTTCATAACGTCAAGGTTTCTTTTTGAGTCAAAGGCGAAACCTTGACCATCTTGCCTAGCAAATCGCGTTCCGCCCAATTTAAGTATATACGAATCTGTTGTCACATGATATATTGCCATGGTCGCATGATACACATGATGTTGATTTGCTGATTGGATGAAATTCACAGTTGCATTTTCCATGAATACGATTCATTTCAATGTGTACCAGGGGTATCCAGGAGAGAGATACCCTTGGTTACTGAGATACATCCTTTTCTAGATGACTTCACAATGATTATTATGGATTAAGAATACTGATCAGTGATACGGATTTTATATTTTTGGAACATCATGATGTCTTGTCGGCATCATTGAAAACTGTTGACCGCTTCTCTCTTGCAGGAAACTAGCCCATGTTTATGTATACTATGACTTTCTTTTTGAATTTGGCGCTAATACTGTTATATGAAATATGGAATAGGTCCTTGCATTATGGACGCGGATAGTCTTTAATTGACGACGGCTGAATTATGAATGACGAACTAGACGCTTGTAATTAGCGAGGATGCAATCTGTCATGCAGTTAAGGAACACTGAACATGGCTCTTCTTCTTGAAGTTTGTCCTTCCCGAATTGTACCATAATTAGTAAAGGATGCGTCGTTTCTCGTTATTGCCAAAAATATGCTATTAAGAGAAACCAGCTGGCGATGGGTAATTAACTGTCATAGTTTGCCATAAATTTCCAAAGTTTCAGTGTATATGCAAGTTGATACACTCCTCTCATTCAACTGTGCCTACTTTGGTACATGAGACTTCAACACTTCTCTTTCGATTTTTTTATTTGAAGGTATTCTAAACAGTTTTGGAATTCTTTCTGACAAACCCTTGACATTACACGTTGAACAGAGGGCACCCTTGTCGCAAATTCCTCGTGCATTTTAGACATGTGGTGCCCATTCCCAAAATGGATAAATAGAACTGAAGAAGAGTGTCTCCTTGATAAATGCAAGGTATTTTATAAACATTTAGCGTATTTGTGTAATCCGAAAATTTGATTCTCCCCCAAAAATTGAGGTAAAAACAGGTTATTGTTTTCATATTTTATTATTAGACATCAAAATGGTCTAGATGGATGAAACGTTTAAAACGGATGAGTTTTGGCTTCCTTTCCAACGTGTGTACATTGTCCACACACATAAGCGCTGCGCATATAACAGCAACAAGTGTCCAAAATGGCTCCTGTCCAAGATAGCAGTGTGACCCGGAGTGTAAAGGTTCCTAAGTTACCTGTACGTAGTACAAAAGACATAGAGCGTGGATTCATAACTCTAAATTCAAGTCATAACTTCTAGAGCGTCGACCAATCGAATTACTACATTTATACAAACGCCATGTTTGATCACGTGGCTATTTTCCAAAATAATAAATAATAAATATCGACTTCGTAAGCTTCAATGCTCACGAATTTATGCAACACGAGTGTATGAGAGAAATTCGCTAACAATTTGGAGTGGCGGTCAAATAACCTATGTTACACACAAACGAATTTCGCCGCAAAATGATCTTAAGGGACTTCAAAGCAGGAGAGAACAGAAATGCATCCAGTTTTTTGAGAGCAGTGAAATACTGGTGGAAAAGCAATTTGGAATCTCGAAGACAGTTTTCAAAGAACGGGTCGATAAAAAGACTATCTAGCTATTTGTCGTTTACTCCTTTCTTCCGTCTGAATAGCTTTTGATTTACGCCATGACAAGGATATGTATCATATCTCAATATAATGTATCATCATGTTCCTCTCAACCTACATGTAATTACCTCCTACAAGGTTACAACGAATTACTTCACTTCAAACAGGAACCGAATAGTCCGTTCCCATGCAAGGCACCAATCGATAACTTTAGCCACATCATATCGGCGCCATAAAGAACTATGGATTATGTCAACATCTGAGGTAACTTTAATGACAGACGTAACGTCTCAATCTATACATCTTCATTGATAATCATGAGGCTATTCACAAAATCTAACTGGCTTTCCGAAACGGCCATACAGACGATTTAGTGTCATATAAAAGCCTCAAGTGTCTCTCGTGGTCTCTTAGTTGCTTAGAGAATGCAAGAGTGGAAACGAGGGTTAATATGCCTCCATTCATACTCTCGTAAACTTTAATATTTGTCTGGGTCGATACGACTCCTCGCTTCATCGCCCTCGTCCAAAACGCTCAGAACAAGAATTTACTGGGCTTCTGGATTAAGTATTTTCAAGAGTAATCAATTCATTGAACTATAAACTTCCTCCAAATAAACAGAATGTAAAAGATAAGACAATGCGAGTCTAGACATCATTTCGCAATTTGGACTCCGGGCGGGTGGTTCCACAAATACCCTGCAATAAACTGAATATAGTTTCTAAACAAATGCAGTTTAATTGCTGGACAAACATTGTGAACTCCCTTCACATAGTTTGTGGCATAGGCAAAGAGAACTCTAAACTATAAACTATAAAGTTCTACGTGTCCGGGACAAAGGTTTCGATATGGTATCATTCTAATCGCAATTGGCTGCATGGTATCTGGATGATGGAAGTTATATGGCGATGTCTCCGATGAAACCATTCCTTTGACTCCATCTGGTCCAATAAATCGACAATCAGAACTTGTTTGAACCCACAGCAAGCAGAGAGATATATTTAATCATTTACACAGATGTAGATGTTCAGCGGTACCCGAAAGAACTCTTCCTACAGGTATGTTGATAATAGAACGAAATTACTTTCGCTAGATGGGCAGGAGAATGCCGAGAATAGATTTCTTATTGGCCTGTGGGCATAAAATGGCTTCAACGATTCTTATAAACACCTGTATTTGATGGCAGGGAAGTTAGCGTTCAAAATGGAGCACTTATCGGAATCACGGCCGGGTCATAATACACCGACCATATGCCCAGATCCCAAACGCACCTTGCTTCAAACCTATACTAGAGTTTGGGTAATGTAAACAACATCAATTTATGCACACTACAAATATATCTTTAAGTTTTAGAGACAACAGATCTAGAGTATATGCGATAGTGGTAGGCCACTGGTGCCCAGACCATCAATGACAATGAGCTAGCAGATGAATACTCTAAAACCCAACTGAGGCACAGTCTTTACAGACCGACTTTGTCAACGACAAATCCTCACTGTTCCGTCAAATTCGTACAAAGGGCTATAGTCAGCTGTAAATGACTCGATGGTAACTGTTGAGAGCTTACGTCAGGGACAAGAGTTCGTGCCAATATAAATTTGATACTGCTGTTGGTCCAGCATGATGTTTCCATCAACGACATTATTATCACAGAGATGTTTTCATTTGAAGCAAATTAAATACCAATTTCCACCTTTAAATGTGGTGGTTTATGCAAACACATTAAGATATTTCTCCACCACTATAACCTAATATCTGGAGGAACCGGTAACATGGAAATGACATGTGACATTAGATATGTATCATATCTCAATGTAATGTATATGATCAAGTTCCGCTCAACCTACATGTAATTACCTCCCACAAGGTTACTACGAATTACTTCACTTCAAACAGGAACAGAATAGGCCGTTTCCATGCAAGGCATCAATCGATATTTCAATCCGCATCATATCGGTGCCATAAAGAAATATGGATTATGTCAACATCTGAGATAACTTAATGACAGACGTAACGTCTCGATCTATACGTCTTCATTGATAATCATGAGGCTATTCACAAAATCTAACTGGCTTCCGGAAACGGCCATATAGACGATTTATTGACATATAAAAACCTCAAGTATCTCTCGTGGTCTCTTAGTTGCTTAGAGAATGCAAGAGTGGAAACGAGGGTTAATATGCTTCCATTCATACTCTCGTAAACTTTAATATTTGTCTGGGTCGATACGACTCCTCGCTTCATCGCCCTCGGATCGTCCAAAACGCTCAGAACAAGAATTTACTGGGCTTCTGGGTTAAGTATTTCCAAGAGTAATCAATTCATTGAACTATAAACTTCCTTCAAATAAACAGAATGTAAAAGATAATAAAAACGAGTCTCGACATGATTTCCCAATTTGGACTCGGGCGGGTGGCTTCTTTGAATCCCTTCAGCTACGATTGATTATAACCGTATACGATCCGGTGAAAGAGCGATTCGGCGAATTCAAAGATTACATAACTTCATAATTTTGTTTTATTTGATCAATTGATCTTTGAGTAGAACCGCTTGATATTGAACATAATAACCGTCTTTCATCCAGAAAATATTAAGAAAGGACAGATCCGATAAGGGTTACATAAGTGCCTTTGGCTAAAATTAGAGATATTAGTATTGGTCAAAAAAAAATATATATATATATGCTCGGTAACATAATCACGAAATATCACGATATAGATATAACTTTGATGTAATCGGCTCTAAGTTAACTTCCAGGTAAAAACATGTCCAATTAGCAGTATTTAACGAAATTCATACTGACATATAAACTTCAATCAGCACCTGTTATACTCTCATTAACGCTGATGCCTAATAATATCACACTGGTTGGTGCAGTATATACTATATCATATACGCTCCAACGAACACTATAACGAAGTACACAGATGAAAGTTAAACGGCTCAGCTAACAAACCTAAATAGGACAGAAATATAAAATGTAGGGATTCTTTTTAAAACCGTTCGAATGCGCATGAGAGTGTTTGATACAAATGTGGCATACATAGTGTCGTATTGAAGCTCTTGTGCAGAATCATCCTCTCCCAGGGTGCTTTGCGCTCCGCTCCATTTACCCCCTCGCCATTTGTTGCAGGATTCTTGCAGAAACCAAGAACTGTTCTGTTTTACTGATTACAAAACGTATATTTTTCTTGAAATACACTTAACAGTTATTCAATATATTTCAAATCGCCAATGTCGCTTGGTTTGGAGGTATTCTTTACACAGCCAGAAAAATGGTGTTGGCCCAACACCCTTTTTTGGTGTTGAGGGCTGGTCAACATCATAAAGTGGCGTTGAGAAATGGTGTTGACCAGTGTTGACCAAAAATGGTGTTGAGGCCAGTTCAACACCAAATAATGGTGTTGAAAATGGTTTGACACCATATTTATGTGTTCAATGAAAAGTGCTTATACTGGCTCAACACCAATTAATGGCATTGACCAACACCAATAATGGGTGTTGAGATATATGGTGTCTGTGCAAATTGAACACCATTTATACGTGTTGAGCTCAATACCTTTTTTGGTGTTGAACAACACCATTTTTCTGGCTGTGTACCCTGACGACAGATGACCTCGGGTCAACTCCGGCACAGTCCGTGAGACCCTGACAGCGCTAAATGGAGAGGCGCGAAGCAGAACGTAGTGAATGCCGGGTAGAGCTTGGTGCAGGATAAGACTGTGGTACTGTCCATGATGTGACGCCGTTGTGCGCATGCAGGCGACAAGTAGTAGAGAGAAATGGTTCATGAGAAATTTGGAGATCTATGGACTATCCTTGATCCAAATGTGACGTGCTTGGCCTCGTATTGAAGCTCTCTTGGCGAATGATAAGACTGGGGTTCTATCCGTGGTGTGACGTCATGGTGCGTATGTGCAGTCTATGAGTAGTAGAGAAAGGGCGTGTTTGGAGCGCACTAGGGACATACCCCTAGGGCTCCGAAAATATTTTCCGTACGATACCCACAAATGGAAACTCCAGTATATGACAAACCTCCTCTAGTCATAATATAGATTGATGTGACCATTGATAAATGCATATGAAAAAAATCGTAACAATTTCAGCTACAATCTGGTATATAAAAAGGCCAGAATTATCCAAGTTACGTTTACGTAGGAAACTTGACCTAATCTTAATTCACAAACCATCCCTACAAAAAACGTGAAAATTACGAAAACTACACTCTGTTCGGCCCTCTGAAATGTTATGACTTTCTCAACTGAGATGATAGATATTCAATGAGACTGTCTGGAAGATGTTAAAAATACTATTTGGATAGGTCATCGCCTGCTCGTTTTCAGTCATTTTAATACATGTAATCATATTATAAAATGCTAAAACAGTTTATCTGGATAACTATGGAGTCACGCTGGTGTGGCGTAAGTGAGTGAAAGGACATTTTTGTGAGTGTATATATGAGGGGAAGACGATGTATCCCAAACAGTCTTGAGATCGAAGATCAACTGTCAAGAGCACTAAAATCAGGATATCAGCGAAATTCAAAGTATTTAAATTAAGTGGATGCATCAGTAAGAGACGATATTCCAGATACTGAATTGTCAAAGGTAAAACAAATCAACGATCAACGTCAAGAATACCCTGTGCTTATGGCAGACAAGAAAACGTTTGAGATCGAAATGTCAAGGCCAAGGCCACTGGGGATAATACAATCGGGAAAGCATTGTAAAACATATTTTTCTGAGTAAATGCAAGCGATGTGTCGGGTACCACTATTGAGTAGATACTTCATGTAGGCAGGTATTGTCTTTGTGCAGCTGAAAAGGCTCAAGTCTAGACACATTGTTGTCCCCAGGCTTGGCTATTGTATGCATTGTCCCGTGATGCTTACATGGAGTATGAACCCACTATTGAGGTCACAAGGTCAACGGTCAAAGCTCCTGACCACCAACAACTCAATGAAAACCAAAAGAGGCGTAGATTTCGTGTTGATGACGTAGTCCATAGCGCAAATTAGAGTCTTCTTACGCCATATAGTGAAAAACAAACTGGGAGTTATCTTACCTTTAAAGAACTTTGTAAAAACTTGATAATTTTATTACACTAAAATCCCTTTTCGGATATTTCAATACAAAGGGTGAGTGAGTGAGTAGGATTTAACGTCGTTTTCAACAATATTTAAGCCATATCACGACAGTGCCAACATGTGCCAGAACACGAGACTGACACATTTCCTATTATTCTGGACACTGATCAACCCAGCCAGAAGAGCACCCTGCATGTCACCCATTCAAGTATAGACCGAGCTCCTCGTTAAGTACAAAGGACTAGAATGGACGGCTGTTTTAAATATTTGACAGAATGGATACAAAGAACTCTACAAAACTTTCTGATTTTGAGTAATCTGCGTTGGGATCCACTGATTAACTGGAGGAGAATGACTCCGAAAATATTGGGAAAAGTATTTTGTAGGTAAATATTTCGACATATATTTATTCGTGTTATCTTCAGGAACGGTTTCATTGGTTAGAACATTACCCAATATATAGTATGCCTGACTGGTGGATTATCTTTGAAATGTCTGTTTCTGCAAACTCATGGAACCTGCTGTAAACTACCATTCCTGACGATGACATGAATAAATATATCGAAATATTGATCTGAAAATGCTTTTCGCGAATATTTTCGGAGTTAGTCTGCTTATGTACAAAGTAATTTGTGTAAACTACTACTAGAAAACAATTCGTGGAACTTCAATGTATTTGGCCTACGATAAAAATATGTAGATATGAAATCTGCACGCGCATTGATGAAATTGGAATACACAATTCATGACAGATCGCAAAGAGGACATGAACGTTCATTTCTTGGAATGTTATGAAACATACCTTGTCCAATTTCGAAGCCAGTACTGGTATTTCTAAACGTCCTCCGGTCTTTCGACATTGTTGTTTAAGATCTCACGTTGTCCACATGTCACATATAGTCCATGTCCCATTCGTCTTTTATCATAATGGTGTTACGGTCGAAATAAGATGCATTATCTTATCTCATAATGCGTGTAATTGCTGTTTGATCACGTCGCTATATATGGCAGCTTTATGCATGGAGTTGTTATATTGTTGTCACAAGGTTTAGCTGTTTTTATATCATTCATTACCTATTTGAACCTTTTTCTTGGGACAGATTAACAACGTACATTGAAAATGATCTCCCACAAATGGAGGGAATATTCCGTCCATATAATACAGGAAGAATCGTCTCTCAATACGTTCCGTCACACTGAGGGATGAATATTTCATTAGAGCGAATAGCTTTATTAGTGTAACCAGTCATAAATGAGAGTTACGATTACCTTCATTTTCCTTCATTACTCCAAACATTGACATATACTTCACCAACAGATACAAATGCCGTTTTATAAATTAAACTACTCTCTATCCCTGGAAGAATCCCCATAATCTGATTGATACATATGCAAGCCGTTTGGTATTATATCTATTCAAATGAGTTTTCGATATAAAAATAAAAAATTTGATCAAAAATAGATGTTTTTATATCAAAAATAAAGTTTTAATTTTGATATCAAAAAAGTATTTTTGATAATTGGAGAGCTAGTGTAGGGCATCCCAGTCACCTCGGCGACAATGCAAAAGACCACGAGTAAATTAAAAATGGAGGCCATCAGATTGTGCTCAAAAAGTTTGCGTTTTCGTCCTTTTTTTAAATAAAATGTTATTTTGCGCGAGAAAATGTTAGCAATTATTTAATTCACATCAGATAATTATTACCTAGTTTAGTATGATCCATCGATGGGCGATTATCCATCTTGGATTTGTTGTCTATCTTGAAATAATTTCGGGTGGGTTCTTATCAAATTATAATAAGCCGATCGAATGATCTAGATGGGCCAAGTTTCATGCTTTCACCTCAAATGTAGTATTCCCCATTTCATGCACCATATTGCTGTACAACATGCAAGATTTCTGGCTCTATGTTTCGTAACCTGTGTCTATTTCCGCTTAACACGGGCTAGGGCCGTTTGAATATCATGTGTTTTACATCGCCCCTCCATGGTGTTCAAATGAACAATAAGATTCAAAACTTGACTGAGATACATACTCTGAAAACGACTTGAAATTCATTTGGCAAAAGAATAGTGGTCAGCGATTAGGATTATATGTAAATAACGTCATCATGTCTTGCTGACATCACTGAAAACTACTGAACGCTGGTAGGAAACCATCTTGAGTTTTTATTAATTTTATTTCATACAAATTTAGAATTGATGCTGTCCTACGAAATATGTATTCCGATTATTGATGCGGAGATTCTTTCAAGGACGACGACTGGATATTTAATGTCGCATCTGCGCTTGTTATTTCTAAGAACCCCGTTCCCATAGACCCTATCAGAGATCTCATCGATTCGAATCAGTCGCAGTAATGGGGTAATATATTATACCTCGTTTATTGTCAACACTGTCTGGGAGCTTAGGGTAACTCAAACATCCAAAATTGACAAATAAACCTTCTAAATCAACATTAGGCCAGAATTAGATCGACAACACGACGGACAGTCATAGGATGACTATAATGAACGTTTAGATATTCATGTCACGAGCTACTCCCATGTAGCGCCAAACGCGGTCTGCCCATTTAAAAACCATTCCAGAAATGGGTCGTTAAACCTTGCCGATGGTATCAACTTTGATTCTCCCCCTAAATCTATGTCTAAATCATTTGTCGATACACTGACGACATGGATATTATCAATTCGAGCACGAGCGGAAGTTGGGAGTCTCGTTTCGCCTCTTGCTCTAGTTCCGATTAAGACTAAAAATTTTTAAACAGCACTCTGCGGGTCAGATTAAGTGCGCATGCCTGACTTGTGCGGTCATACAAATGTGTAGGGGGGTGATGGGGGTGATATCTTGGCGAGTTGGCCATGTCGATGACTGTTATCATATTTTCATCGCTTAAATCATATCAGTTTCATGTGATTGTTTTAAAAATGATATTTACTGTTTCTGATTTGCATCACAAGGTTGGCTTAAAGCTCAGAAACGCTGCTAAGAAATCTGAAAACGCTCCTGTCGCTTGGCACATTTTAATCCCGTTCTGTTTGTTCTGGACGAGAAGCTTAAATATCATTAGGATGACAGGCTACAGTGGTTTGGTTTGATTGGGCACTCCATCGTATTACAATGGGCACAGGTCATACAGAGTATGCCGTGCAATCCGTTCCCCCACACCGCCCTACAAATGCTCCCTCCTACCAATGACGCACATAGCCATCGGTAATTCCCCATTATATCTTCTTTACATCTGTATCTATATCATCTAATGTTGATCAGGTCCCATACAGAGTATGCCGTGCAGCGCGTTCCCCCACACCGCCCTACACATGCTCCCTCATACATGTACCAATGACGCATAGCCATCGGTAATTCCCCATTATATCTTCTTTACATCTGTATCCATATCATCTAATGTTGATCAGGTCCCATACAGAGTATGCCGTGCAGCGCGTTCCCCCACACCGCCCTACACATGCTCCCTCATACATGTACCAATGACGCATAGCCATCGGTAATTCCCCATTATATCTTCTTTACATCTGTATCCATATCATCTAATGTTGATCAGGTCCCATACCGAGTATGCCGTGCAGCGCGTTCCCCCACACCGCCCTACAATTGCTCCCTCATACCAATGACGCATAGCCATGGTAATTCCCCATTATATCTTCTTTACATCTGTATCCATATCATCTAATGTTGATCAGGTCCCATACAGAGTATGCTGTGCAGCGCGTTCCCCCACACCGCCCTACAATTGCTCCCTCATACCAATGACGCATAGCCATGGTACCAAGCAGAATGTATTCTGAACAAGGATTGTGTCTGTTCATGTGGAAAGCTTGGGATGATGGATAAAGCAGAGCTAGACCAGTCAAATCAAGCTAGACCAGTCAAATCAAATCTTGATTTATAATCAGACACGTGCGGATGAGAAAGACTAACCGGCATATCATTTGTCCAATCAAAAAGGCCAAGGTCAGATTGCAATTCGGGTCATTGAATAATTACAAGCATCTGGTCCGTCATTCATAATCCAGCCGTCGTCCATTAGAGAATATCCGCGTCCATAATCCAAAGACCTATTCTATTTTCATATAACAATATTAGCACCAAATTCAAAAAGACAATCATAGTATACATAAACATAGTACCCATTAGCGGGTACTCGTCTTTTGATCCACAACTTTTGAGTCGACAATGTTGCTCAGTTTACAGTAATAGGTTTGGTTTGAGCGAACCTTGGATGTGGAAAGGCATATACAGGATCATCTTCACAAGTCCAGGTAAATCCTAAATTCTCGCAGAGGGTTCCCAACAGATCGATTGATACACTGACTCGCGAGGATGATACAGGATTGGTAGGAGCTCTGTTTTACACTTATATCGGGTTTCATAAATATGAATAGCTAGCTTATAACCACTATACCTTCAAAACAATATGCTAATAATTCACTAACAGATACCGCTCCTTTATTTCATAGTCAAGAATTCGTCAGAAATTTTTATTTCTTATAAACCCGTATTTGAATCCCGTCTTCGAACATTACCAATACAGTATGAACCCCTCTATTCGACCTGTGATTATCGATCGCCTCTCATCGATAAAAAGAACCTTCTCCTTTCGTTTTCTCCTAGAAAAAAGATAATAGCTCATTAGCGGAAAGTATACCGTTACAAATCATGATTCATTATCCTTTACCTGCCACGAATGAACTAGGAATCAGGAACAATTACGACCCTTAGTAGGAATTGATGGCCTCTGGGGAATTGCTATTAGGCCATAGTTACTTCCAATACAAAGTTCAAGTATTACGTGTTTTTTTTGTGCTTTGTCACCGCGTTTGCAGTTTGGACCAGTGATCAGTATTTCACTCATCATGCTGGTGCAGTTAGCTGCAGATAGTATGCTATCAATGGTGTTTGGTGAATTCGTTAGTTTTTTGTTGTACATGTATTTCTATTACGGTACCCTTTATTCATACGTTTTGCTGCATAAAAAAGTTCAGTGTCAGTTCCAAGAAACATCAAATCAGAGACTCAATACTACATCTCTGCCTGGGGCGAACGCATATAAGAAGATCGGATAACATAAGATCATGACGTGGCATTGATTACATCTCATATAAGTTCTATTATTAAACAGGCGTATAATAGATCAAAACATTTTCAAAACAACGATAAAACATATAAACATGAAGATATTAATTAGAGGTGAAGATCAAACACGACACCTGAAGCCATAGCTGTTTGTAGAATATTTCGAGTAAACGAACCGGAAGATTGCAGTAAACGGATAGTGCCCCGAGGGAGTTCTCGTGACTTGAAAATACTGCTTTTAAATCTGCTTGTGATATCTTTCTTCATATCTTTTTGTTGACAGTTGTTATGCTATTTTTCGTATCTTGGGTCTAATTCTCCTCGACCCGGAACGTTTGAATGTCGTTTTTTAATATCTTCAGGGTGTTTAAATCATGGTGTTCAAATGAACAATCGGATTTAAAGCGTGACTGAGATACACCCTCTAAAAAACGACTTGAAAATTCATTTGGATAAAGAATAATGGAGAGTGAAAAAGATTTTATGTACAGAATAACATCATGTCTTGCTGACATCACTGGAAACTTTTGACCGATTCTCTCTTGTAGGAAGCCATCTTGTGTTCTTATTATTTTTATTTCATAAACATTTGGAATTTATGCTGTCAGGGAGCATGTCAAAATTTGGACCGTTCTATTTGCATTGTCGCGTGAAAAGCAGACCGTGTACGCGGTCCAACTCTCTCAGCGTTGGACCGGCCCAACGTCCATAAATGACCGGTCCGCATGGACCGTTCCCTGCAGGGGGGTCGGTCCTTTCTGGACGTGGACATTATTGGATTAGGGACCGTTCTAAACGCTGTACCTAGTCGCCTCGGGAGATACATCCGACTATCATCCAATATACTGTCGTGATCAGAACAAAAACGCCTGAATAGGGAAGTCTAAAAAATTATGTCATTGATTACACATGTACAGCAAAATATCAAAATATTTTTTATTCAAATGATACCTGGATTGGAATTCTCCCACTGAAAAAGATTAACTTGTATGAATATAGTGACGGTGAGTCGGGGAAAAGACGCCACTCCCATCCGAAAACGTCGCGTTGAAAGCAAAAAACACACGAATAACAAATTCGCATCAAAGAAATGCGCAGGAGAATATACAGTTGAAGAATATATTAAAAATACTCGGGCTGGGAGAATATACCTCAGTGTGTCAGGCTTTGGTCTATAGCTTTTCATGAAACGAACATCTTATATTATGGAGAGAGAAAAAAACCCCCCGACCAATCAGATTATATAGAAATACCAGCGGCATATGTATAATGAATGTAGACATATTTCAGCTTCTATACACAATATACAGATCCAAAATCCCATCTCACCGACGATATAAAAGTCGCTCTAATAGCTCAGATAACTGACGCGAATAGCGACAACGCATGGACATTTGAAGCGCATTTTGGAAGGAGAACTGCAGATGAATTGGACCGGTCTAAATTGGTCGGCGAACAACGTTATTCGGACCGCGATCGAAAGGAAGTTTTGGAATGGTCCAAAAGGACCGGACCAAAAGGACGGGCCAGCGTGAACCGAGCCGATAACAAAATCTGACTGCAGCACGTCCCAATCGGACCGGGCATGCGTGGAAAATGAACCGCGTTCCACGGTCCAAATTTTGACATGCTCCCATACAAAATAGGCCTTTCGATTATTGACGCGGAAATTCTTTTATGGACGACGGCTGAATATTGAATGTCGGATCTGACTCTTGTTATTGTATATTCTTGTCACACTGTATAGCACATATGCATTATCTGGTGAACACAGAGCAATTATCCTGTATACGGAAAGATACTTGGTTAAGATATGAAATGCAAAACGCCATTGTTCGAGAAAAAATCGAAGAACCGGTTGGCTTGTCCGTTTGGAGACATGCGTTCATTCTCGCCTGAAAATGCCTTTTACAACAATTTTTTTTCTTATTGCGTCACTGCACTCTGGTCACCGAATCTTGCGTCCGCATTCATCATTTAGTGTTCGCCATTAATTTGAAATTTGTAAAGTGAAAAAGTCGTCCAGTGGTTCCAAGTGGATTGATTGATATTAAAGCGAACAGTTCATCACGTTTAATTCGGAGAAAGATTTTTTTCAGCTGAAACCAAGTGGACAGCAGAGCAGTTCGGGCCAGCGAAATTAACAGTTACGTAAAATATCGATTCTTCCACTGACTCTAGTAACATAAAGACGAGAAACACATGGAAGTTCAGACAGACGCTCATATAACGCCAGTCTGCAGTGGGTTCACTAGATCCAACACTAGGTCTAGTTTGGACCGTTTTTAGCAAACGCGGACATTGAAGGGCTAGCGAGCGCCTCGAACACAATCAACATACCGCAACATGAAGTCAGCATCCTATGACACGAATTCAACATCCCGCGATATAAATCGCAGCGCGCCTTCGGCGAACGGTGCCCGTTGTTGGTCGTTATAGAAACGACGACACTTTTCCTACTACGCCAGCCTAACTGTAACATCACCTGTTCCCCGGAACACACAGTACTATGGTCACACCAACCTCCCCACAGCGCATGCTCCATTTCGCAGGCTCCAATAACATCCCTGCCTCCAATAGCGGAAGTTGACCTTTATTACGTTGCTATGACGTATAGGGGAAACCAACCAACGCACGGTTCAGTTTGAATCCAGCCGAACAACTCCTTTAGTGTTGCACATGAGCGAACTACTTTTCATATGCTCTGTCCAGATAAACAGGGAAAATTATCTCCAGATAATTCTTTTTAACGCTAGGTCAACGGAGGTATTATGCAGACTTGAAAAGTAATCAAAATTTTCGTTAAACATCTATTTTACTATATATGATGTCACTTCCGGCGATGTGCGCGAAGGCCCCGAATCCGGTCCAAAAATCTGACTGGTGGCTGGGGTGTTATTAGACCCCCAGCGAGGTGGTTGTGGTCACACTGATAATGGTCTATCTATTAGATATCGCGAAAACCAAAATGACGCATCTTCGCAAGGCCATTCCCAGAACTTTCGCGAAGGTGTAGAATACCACTACCATTATATGGTGGAAGGACCTATGGTGGAAGGACCTATGGAGGAAGGACCTATATATACCTTGTCTGACGAAAATGCATCTTATTGTGTAAAGGAAGCCCAGGGTGTCGCTGGGACCTTAATCTTATTGGAAATATCATGCCATGGTGGGAAAATGTCGGCGTATACTGACTGGAAGTCATACGCCGATATTCTGACTGCATTCCCCTCAATGACAGCGAAAGGATCAAGAAGCGATTCGATCCTGTGTTGTTCTGTACCTGAACCATTATTTATTGTAGCTGTTTTATGAACACCTTGACTGAAATGACCACACGGCTCCTAGCACCGGTGTGGAGCCTAAGAATGTCCGTTGGCTACGAGTGTCCGGCTCCTATCTTCTAACTCAGCTAGGACATTTTTCTCAGCATAAATGACAAGTGTCCCAACCTTACAGGTAGATCTAGCTGAAACGCAATACCAATCGAGGTCTTGTCGCAAGGAATTTCGGATCAATCCGTTGAAGCGTTTTGATTTTTTTCGTGTGCGAAGGCAGAATTCACAAGGACGGGGGAAGTCTGATTGGAACCAGAGTGGTGCCACCTTCCGAGAGAATTTGCCGAAACGCAATACCAATTGACGTCTCGTCGAATTTCGGAGGAATCGGGAAAAAGCGTTTCAAAGTTATCGCTTGTGAAGAACACGAACCTGCACAGACTGATGGGACGAACCGTAGTGGCGCCACCTTATGCCGAATTTCGGAGGAATCCGACAAAACGTTTCAAAGTTATCGCTTGTGGAGAATTAGCACGGACGGTCATGAACGAACTCAACGAACATGAACGGACATCCACAGAAGGATGGAACGAAACCCAGTGGCACCGCCTACAGGCAAATCTGGCTGAAACGCAACACCAATCGACATCTTGTCGCAAGGAATGCATATGCCGAATTTTAGGGGAATCTGACGAAGCGTTTCAAAGTTATCGCTTGCGAAGAATTCGCACGGACAGGAACGGAAGGATGGAAAGGAACCCATTTTAAAGTCCCCGTCCACGTTGCGGCGTAGGAGAAAAAACTTCGACGTACCTGGCGTATAAGGTTCTAGAATAAGGTCTGGTGATTAACGACTCAGAAACGTTGTAGCAAACCGCGGCTGACCGATCAATGTTGGATTTGATAAATGTCTGTTACATGGTTCGACATCCTCAAACAAACGTTATAGGAAAATATACCGTCTGTGATCTTGTGTGACTTCTTGTCAGATATGCTGTTATATTTCGCCATCACCGCTTACGTCATTATCACTTTGTCGTCCATCTCTTATTTCGACCTACAGGCTATAGCTTTTTCAAATAATGTTGAAATCTTCGGACGTGAGATTGTTATAGGAATCGTGTTGCTGCTGATGATTAAAATGGTAATTCCAATTGGTTATACTTATATAAGCACGTCTTTCTATCAAAATTTTCTAATAACCCCCTGTAGACAAAACGAAGTTAACCCAAAGTTAACCCATAACCAAGGCCCACTAAAATCATTTCGCAGATGGCACAAATTCACAATTACCGTTCCGATCGATGAATCTGATGCCCCATAGAAGCTATTTTATTAATCAAAGCTAGTGCAGTCTGACAGAGACGATAAAACAAGTCGACAGCTCATTGGGAAAAACTGAATCGACAAAGGAAAACGAAATCGGAAGGAGATATACAGAAGGGAAAAACGTTATAAACCGAACCTTTGATCTAAAAAGCAACCAAGGGAAAGTAACAAGCTATCGACCAGTTCGTGTCGAATACAATCATTGTCATCATATACCACGAAAGGCAACTACCACGAAGAAAAGATGAAAGACAAGGAAAGCGGTCGTGTTGTTAACCTTTCGTATGGAGCACGAGAATGTGTTACGATTCAATAAGAATTGCGAAGAAAAATGAAAAAAAAAAATATTTTAATCAGTCAACCGTTTAGGCTACAGATCCGGTTTTTGGTGAACAGACGTTTACTTCAGGAATTTCCTCTTCAGTAAAAGAAAAATAAGCAGTTTGTCCACATGTGTACATCATTGAAACAAACGAAGGATGTCAAGCCGATTCCTAGAAAGATAGGAGAGGTCAGCCATTCTTCAATGTATAATCGATACAGGATGTCTACTAAAAAAAGAGCCAGTCCGAATCTGTATTCCATGCCACGAAGATCTCACAGTGAAACATATTCTTATCGACTGTATAGATTTTAAGATTGTAAGAGATTCTTTTTATCGAGCAGCTACTTTAGAAGATCTTTTCAGTCGGGTGAAAGAAGATTGTAGGTTATTTGAGAGAAATCGGTTTGTTGCATAAGTTTTAATGTATGTGCGTGTCTTTTGGTGTGTTGTGTTTTTGTTAGAATAGTTGGAATTTTGTTTGATCGTCGCTATATAGCTGAAATATTGCTGAACGCGACATTAAACCTTAATTCTCTCTCTCTCTCTCTCTCTCTCTCTCTCTCTCTTATTCTTGATTTGATGCATCAAGTCTATATTTGACACCGAATTTGAGAAACTGAAATGTAAGCTTGGTGATAGTTGAACACGTTTCCACATAATGCTTTGAGACGTTGCTTGAAATGGTCACATTGGTATCTAGAACATGGTCCTAGGCAAGCTCCTCCTTGCTAAAACCAGGGGTATCTCTATCCTAGATACCCCTGGTTCACTTGGGCACTGTATGTGTTCAACGTCAAGCAACATCCTGGATATATTTACCAATCAAATCACTTGTTTACGGCGACCATGGCGACTGTGACAAGAGATTCGAAAGCACCATAGCTTGTGGGATACCCGGTGGCAGATGAACACTCACATTTTCAACAACCATGAACATTAATAAATATAAAGGAAACATAGTTTGAAAACAAATCAATTTGAAGAAGAAATAAACCCATTCATCTACCACCAAACATCCAACAAGGCAGGCAAATGTAGGAAACACTGAAACTTTAAGGGTTCGACTTTGGCTCACAAATAGAAACCTTGACGTTGTGAAGATGAGGCAAGATATGCAAACTCTATACGTGAGGAACTCTGGATCACGAAATACTATATCCAAAACTGTGGGTGTTTACTAATATGTTGCAATGATATTCACAAATCTACTCGTCGATCGATGTGCCCTAAATAAAAATCTGGTAAATCGATGTGTTCGCATGTTAGACGACGCTTGGTCTCGTCTTTTTTAGAATAACATTCTAACGTTGCGTGCTGTAGAGTTCAAATATATTGCTCAAGGTCTTTCCCCAACAGATAATTGTGTTGATAAAACCACCTGTTTCTCTTCATAAGCTCTATCGTTCAATAATTAATTTCTTTGAATAATATTAGTTCATATACTAATTAGATTATATTTCATTCCGTTCCATGTATCAATTACATCTACCAGTCATGTGACCTTATTACCATAAAATGTGTGAGCTCTCCAGAAACGTAGGCGCGTTTATGGGAGAAGAGATGTAACCTTGACATGTGTTTTGGGGAAAATAGAAACTGGTGATTCATTTGGATTTTCCGGCTGTCCTGATTTTAATTTCAACCCTGACTTTATGCTCAGTGAGTTATGTATGCAGGCTCGCATATAGCACTTGTCCTAAATCCGAACAACTAAGTAAACCTAGTTTGTTGAAGTGCCGATCCGATTCGGGTTAAAGTTGATTATTTCAAGAAGAGATATTATACTGAGTGGCCTTGGAGTGATGGAGAAATCATATATGGATTGGATTTACTTATCTAATAAACAAGCACTAATATATTTTGAGTAACTTGGGCAATATGATAATCTGATAAATTTCCAATCAAATCTCGTGGGAACGAGAGCTTATGAAATCTCATCACGTTATTGGTGCTCCTTAAGGCGACGACCTTGACCTTGTTTATATCGGCTTATATGAAGACTAATTCAGAACCACGAATAATTCACTTCCTCACCGAATACTTATCGAGTCTATATCATTACTTGTACATCGATTGAAGGACCGGAAAGAAGCCTGTTAAAACCCAAAACTCATTTCCTCTGAGCTCTTCGGGTCAATAATCATATTAGATAGTGCCCTGGTGTTATTTATATCATAGAGTATTCACCAAATTCAATGAATTGGTTGTCAGTTGAAACTTGTCCAGAGGATAGAGTACAAGATTTATGTAGCAATTCTTTATACAACTTGGACGCAATATACTAAGTACCATTTCAATATACATGTACAAGGACTGCTTTTCAGGTAATTAGAAATGAAATTATGTAGCGTGTGACGGTCACCCATATGGGCAGGATTCCTCACGCTCATACCATGTGCATAGATAAAATACCTGTTCTACTGTTGAAGATACGTGGAATAAAATTAACAACAACTGCTGCAACCAATCAAAATGCTTCTAAGATTCTCAGAATTTGTTTTGTCAGCAGCACTGCAAGTAGGCAATCCAAAAATGATTCTTTTGTTCCCGGCTGAGATTCAGGGCGTCGGGTTCGTGTTTCGCTACGGTAACAGCTTTTCGCAGGACCCAGATACCTACGCTCTGTACGTTTGAGATGGCAGAAACATGTACGGCATACGAAAAGTCAAAGTCAAAAGTCGGGAAGTGGCTGTAATCACATCTTCTACAATTAATCCCATTCCATCGACTTGGTGCATTCTATTTGTAGCATACAGGGTGTGGACTACATTTTCAGCTTCACATACAACGTGACCATGTTTAGATCATGGACCTTCAGGTTCACACGGCGGAAAACATGTCCTCCATATATGTGTTTGAGCATACGCAGGTATCGAGGCTCGAGATCTACACAGAGGACGGGTAATCAGCTGCCCACGAGGAAATATCATCGAATGAAAATTGAATGTACCACACCCAGATGCAACTTCGATTCTCCGCCGTGTGCTTGTTTTCTTGAAATCCCTGACGCAGAATTGGGTTCCGCTAAAAACGAGACAGTTAGGTATCCAAATGTAACTCGAGGAGAGATATTACGGCATGCCCAATTCGATTAAGCAAAATTCCAACACAGTGTGTATATGTCACATCCATCAAACACAAATTCTCCATATGCTACCAGAAGACGAACGCAATGTTATGTCTAGCCAGAGAGAGAGAGAGAGAGAGAGAGAGAGAGAGAGAGAATGAATTAAGGTTTGAAGTCGCGTTCAGCAATATTTCAGTCATATAGCGACGAACAAACAAATTTCTAAGTATTCAAGTTAATAACTTAGTAATCCAACACATTAAAACATACACACATTAAAACTTATGCAACAACCCGATTTATCTCAAATAACCTAAGATACAGTCTTATTTCACCTAACTAAAAAGATCTTCTAAAGTAACTGCTCGATAAAAAGAATCTCTTACAATCTTAAAATCTATACAGTCGATAAGAATATGTTTCACTGTGAGATCTTCGTGGCATGGCATATAGATCTTTGGACTGGCTCTTTTTTGAGCAAATGTTCGTGAGTTAATCGTGTATGGCCGATTCTACATCGCCTGATCATGGTTTGATCGAAACGTTTCTGACTGTTCAGATGAGTACAGCCTACAGGGTTTTTTTAACGCATGAAGCTCAAACTGACGGGTGAGGCTCGATGTCAACCAGATAATTTAGAGTTGTGATCTCACTAACAGGGAGCCGACTCTCTGTTGGGATTACTTGTGACCCACTTGGATTAGGTCGCCGCCGTTCTTTCCTGAGACCGTTCGCCCATGGGTAAGTTAGTCGGCCCTGTCGATCGCAGGAAACTGTTCTACGGGTTCATAAAAGAACATGTTTCAATAGAAAAATCCGACAGGAGATAAAATAAGTAAGTTTGCACTCGAACTTTACAGATCCAGAGGCAAAAGATTTTAGACACCGATGATAATATTGTTCCGGCTCAAAGATTCTTCATATTTCAGATCTTTATATCCATAAGTCTTCCCGCTAATCTAAATTCAATCTAGGTAAACCAAGATGGTAAATCAGGGGAATACCATCTAGACGTAAAGTACCATGAAAAAATTGTGCGAAATGTTCGCCGATATTCTACGATATCCGGCCCGCAATAAGCCAATCACGACAAGTTCTGCCTTTTCACTTTGTCAGTGACTGGCGTTTAGTTCAGGGATATTAACACCTTCTGGCTAACAAATGTAGTTGACATTTGCACGGGATTTATATAGCGCTGAAGTCAGATATAATATTCGGTGATATTATATCTGAGTTTATTAAGATTGAAGTTGGTTTTCCTTATGACCTTGTTTTATTTCGGACACAGATCTCACCAGATGGCCATTGTTCAAATTACATGGCTTAGTGAACACACATAACTATTTAATCGCGTTACTCTTATCTGATAGCAAGGAAGGAAGGAAATACTACTAAAATTAGTAATTTTCACACTGAATATGAAGCAAGGTACTAATTGGCAACACGGGCTACGTCATTAAGAGAAAATTTAAAAGTAGTTATTGTTTTTCAGGTTGTTGGTGACCAGTGACCATTATTGGCCTGTCTACCTCACTATAGGTTTCCTGTTTGCTATAGGCTTTGAGATATTCCTGAAGTTTGATCACAATCCACTTCCTTGATCTGGAGTAATAACACATACTTTTCGCAATAATTTTCCCGTGTTGTGGGCTGCTGTCTTGACATATGAATTCAATTTTGCTTTGCGACAAATCGGCCTCCCTTCATATATGGACTCTAGAGAAAAATACTCGAATAATACTTGACTTTATAGTCTTCAAATCTTGACATTTGAATTCAATTTTGCTTTGCGACAAATCGGCCTCCCTTCATATATGGACTCTAGAGAAAAATACTCAAATAATACTTGACTTTATAGTCTTCAAATCTTGACATTTGAATTCAATTTTGCTTTGCGACAAATCGGCCTCCCTTCATATATGGACTCTAGAGAAAAATACTCGAATAATACTTGACTTTATAGTCTTCAAATCTTGACATTTGAATTCAATTTTGCTTTGCGACAAATCGGCCTCCCTTCATATATGGACTCTAGAGAAAAATACTCAAATAATACTTGACTTTATAGTCTTCAAATCTTGACATTTGAATTCAATTTTACTTTGCGACAAATCGGCCTCTCTTCATATATCTACTCTTGAGAAACATACTCGAAAAAAAACTTGACTATAGTCTTCAAATCTTGACATTTGAATTCAATTTTGCTTTGCGACAAATCGGCCTCCCTTCATATATCGACTCCAGAAAAATACTCGAAAATTTTGAATTCAACTTGTCTCTAGTCTTCAAATCTTGACATTTGAATTTAATTTTGCTTTGCGACAAATCGGCCTCCCTTCATATATCGACTCCAGAAAAATACTCGAAAATTACTTGACTCTAGTCTTCAAATCTTGACATTTGAATTCAATTTTTCTTTGCGACAAATCGGCCTCCCTTCATATATCGACTCTTGAGAAAAATACTCGAAAAAAAAAAACTAATCTTGACATTTGAATTTAATTTTGCTTTGCGACAAATCGGCCTCCCTTCATATATCGACTCCAGAGAAAAATACTCGATAAATTAGTCTTCAAATGTTGACATTTGAATTCAATTTTTCTTTGACAAATCGACTTCCCTTCATATATCGACTCTAGAGAAAAATTACGAGTTTCAATGATTTTAGTTTTAGGCTGTAGTGGTTTTGACCTACCGATCTCAATTTTGATGCTCGACATCTGCGTGATCTCATAGGAATCATGAAGAAATCGGTCTGTTATTAAAAAGTTAAGAAACCAAATAAGGAAAGTTGGGAGGAGAAAGTGGAAGAGAAGGAGAAGGAGATGGAGGAGAATGTGTATTCCATAGAGCTTCGCCAACTATAACTTACGTAGCCCAATAACTGTATACTCGTTAGAATATTACTGGCGAAGATTCCAACTATTATGCAGGAGAGATACAACCTAGTACGATGGTTTAGTGGTCCACCAATCCATTCGTACAGAACTGCTGCTGGAGACATATTAGTTACACCATTATCCGAGGTCTCATTTAAACAATTTTCTTCAGTCGTAAGTCTTGTATTGAGGGTGGTTTATTTCGATTATCCACTCTGTTTCCAGACGACCTGTGCATTAACACTCATGTTCCGGTGATTATTTTGACATCTGGTACAACCAGCTGTTGCGGGGCTATAGACAGAAGGACCAAACCTGAAGTTTCATGTGTTTGTTGGATTGACGAGAAACATTTCTCGGAGAATAGTGAATTGATTATTTTAAGGAGTAAATAAAGGAGATCCGCTCTGAAAAGAGAGCATTTGTTTGCTTGAAACATTATTCGTTGTTTGTGGAGGACAATCCAATGAGTTGACCTAGAACCAATGCTACAGTTATACGTATACCATGCTGGGCTACGTCATTTGGAATAGGTGAAGCCCATTTGAATGTTCATCCTCTCCTCCCGACTGTGGATATTTAGTTCCATAAATCTGTAACGGCTTATAACTAATTTCTTCAATAGTTGATTGGAGCGATATACAAGAGGTGGAAAAAATTGACGACGTCTGGCGACTAAAAAGCAAACATATGACTCCACAGGAAAGCTTCCCTCGGCACCTCACATGCAGACCCGAGACTATGCTGGATTCTCGGACGGTGCCTTAGTATCTAGCCGCGCTTTTATTGCAGATGTTTTCTTGTGGAGACTATGACCCTTAGCACCGGATTAAGCGGAATTAGAAACGCTAGCTCGAGAGATGTGATGACAGATCAGCTCAAAGAAATAACTCAACTAGTGATGTGAAATGGATGACCATCGAGGACGGATTGATGGAGTAAACGCCTCAACATGGGGTAAATCTTGTAAATGCAGAGAATATCCAGAAAAACTAACCTGTAATGCCCGACGTCGTACGCCTTAAATTTTCAACAAAAAAATAAATCTACATATATTTGTCGATAAATATGTACAGAGGGTGGGCCTCGAGGACTGAGAGTCCACCAGTAGAACCCAGTAGAACCCTATTATATACAGGTAATAAATTGGAGCGATATGCAAGAGGTGAGAAAATTGACGACGTCTACGGGGTACAATTTTAGCCACATGAGGGCGAACTCATTGAATTTGAAGTACTTACATTTGTTCTCACATTATTGATTCTAAACGGTAAATGTAATATAAACACTCGGCTGTAAAGGCTAGCATCAGAAAGGGTACATGTAATGAATAGTTGAACGAGCTATGAAATACATGGCTACAAAGTTCAACTTCAGGGTCAAGCAAAGCTGCGTTATGGACTAATCATGTTAACGACAAATAACGTCTCTGCCTCATTGAGGTATAAATAAAATATGAATTCAATTATAAATACCGTAGCCCATAGTGCCGATATTCACCTATACATGATCAACTGTGAACTACAGTCGGACTATACTGCAATATTGTTTGGATGTCATATTTTGATCCATTTTGTCTAGGCGTGCCGGATTCATGGCCAATTATTGCATACAAGTTTTAGAACAATTTGTGAAGTTGCACTTGAGTGAACAAATAGGGGTACCCTCGCATGCTACAGTCAAAAAGCCAGTTTGTACCATCTACTTTGATTTTATACCCCCAAAAATGATATCTAAAACTTAAACTGCATTCATCGCTTTGATAGTAAATTACCCTTTGATAGCATTTAATATATCTTCAACTATATACAAATGAAAGTAAAAGCTTTAGTGTGTTGGCATATTAACAGAATATAGGCAAAGAAAAGACACAATCCATGTACACAGAACGTCTGTAGAAAGTCACATGGACAGATGGCAGAAATCTGCAATTAAGACAAAATAGCCGCTGTGTGTATACTTTTCCCACGAACGTTGCCTAGTGGGATCTCAAAAAACGGTTCAAAGGAAAATCCACCACTAACAGTGTTCAGTGTTTATGCTAAACGACAGTCGAGACTTCCATAGCTAAACCGGGAATTCATACGCATAATCTTACGCCACCTGAGTTGCCCTGTAATATTTGAAGATAGAATATCGCAAAGATTCTTCCTTCGAAGACCTGGTTTTGTAGCAAAAAATTACAGTAATAACAAGTTTGTGGAAACAGAAGGTAAAATAAAACTACGTCAACATCGAACCAGTTTTGAGTAATATGTCTCATATGAAGGTCGACGATGTTGTTTCTGTAAAGAAAACAGTCTTCGTAATTACCCGGACCGTCTCTCTTGGGGGTTTTTTCAGAGGACCTTATTATATATAATATTCAGCGGTATATGATAAAATATACGAAGGCTCGCGTACTTTTTCCCTACTCTCTTGAAAAAACTTGGGGGAATTCACTCAAGAGTGAAAATTGATTTCCACTCAAGCACTTGAGCGAAAAATGCCATGCACTCAAGTTGAGTGACTTCCGCTCAAGATAAGCGAGTTTCAACTTCAATCAGTTATCAACTCAAACTTCAGGTTTTTTGTTTGAGAGAACAAGGGATCAGACTGGATATTCACAAGGTAGTCGTCAGTCTTGAGTAATTCCCGCACCAAGTAGCAACCAGGCATCGAATAGTAGTCTCTTACAACTCAATTACCTTAACCCAGTCTGGCCTGGGTGATTTGGGGTGTACCCCCCCCCACCCCCCACCCACCCCCACCTATATATTTTCGCTATCGCAAAGGTTAGAGGGTTGAAACTTGCCACACTATATCTTTGAGTCAAGCTCTACAAGAATATGTAAAAAAAAAATCCAAGATGGCCGCCATGATGACTTCACAGTTACGTCATTTTCGAAAAGAGCATTTTTGGACGATTTTTCGGTTTTTCCTCGAAAAAACTGCATGATAAATTAGTAAATAATAATCTAATATGAAATATAATATGTTTTACTTACGTTTCCATGCAGAAAAGCAAGAAAAATTGAAGAAATCGGACGAAAACATCACTTTTCTGGTACCCCACATAGCCACCCTTTTGAATTTACTCATGATCCTCTGCCCGTGGGTCATGCAAATGGGCCAAAATGACCCTAATATGATAATCTAATGCCCCCCTCCCAGGCCAGGTAGGGTTAAGACCATCTCTCAACTCAATAAAATTGAAGATTTAGACTGATGGACAATTGTTTTTCAACATATTGTGGAACAACTCAATTGTAAACATTTGTGAACATTCATAGCTGAACGTGTACAGAACATGTCTTCTAAAGTTTGTTTTTAAGTGATAAAATTATTGTTTTCAACTTTACTGTAAACTATATGAAGCAAAATTGCTGTTGTCTCTCAACAAAGAAGCTGTCAGCAGTTTTCAATGACGCTGACAAGACATAAAAATGTATCACTGATCGCTGAATTGCCATGTCGTTTTCACTCTCTCACGCTTTGTGACTCTTCATCTGGACATCTTCCAATATACGGTGTTCATACGCCCCCAATATCGGGTTAAGCAGCATTAGACACATCTTCGCATATCCAAGTCGAACACTACACGTGTTGCCTTGGCTGAGCATTACACATTATCTGATCAGAATACGGGTTTGGTGAGGTCATAGCTCTATAAATACTCCGTGAGGAGTGCAATGTATGACCTCTTTAAAATTCAAATTTGATTGGCTATTCGAAAGAAATTAACATCAATACAACCAACACTTGCCATATTTGGAAATCACACCGGCAGACATCAAAGAAAATCCTCGCTGCACGGTGTTGGCAAGCTCCTACCTTGATTGGCTATATGACATCACGTGTGTTTCCCGGCTTGAACAATTTACCCTATTCAGTAAGTCAAGGTAAATGACGGAACGTTAGTGTAGCATTTAACTTGAAATGTGAAGATGCATTAGACACAACCTATGAGTGGGTGGTTGGGTGGGTTCAGGTTCCTGTTGCTTCAATGCATTTTGCTGAGAAGCAACAGGAGCTTGATATGTGATGTCTAGCACTGTAATATCACTTGTCTTTATTGCACCATGTAAGCGTCCTGTTTGTGTCTTGTGCCCTGTCCTCTGTGTTTTTTGGGTGGATGGAGGGTGTCTGGTTCCATGCTGCTTCTAAGATTTTGTCTTTGAAGTAGCAGGAACACATCTGGGCTAGGTGGTGCTTAGTTGAAAGCGACGTTAAATTCTATTCACTCACTCACTCACTCACAACCTATGAAATGTTGCACCAGTGATCCTCCATGCTACAGTCGTGCTAGTGTCTGATATTTATCACCAAATTGGAGAACCCAGCTGGAATAGAGGCGCTGCATATGGTGGCTGGCCTAATGGGTTCCTACTGTAGAGTTGTGTGACGCTGACTGAAATCCTCACATTTTCACAGGACTAACAAATGCACTAAACAAGATATTCATATATATACGCCATATGCGAGTCATTTTGAAATATTATCATGCAGAAAGATTTATTTTGTCGGAATTGTAGTGGTCTGTTTGAGGTAGAATCGACGCACGTGAGAGAAAGATTTCCTATTCATAAAAATTGTGGTAGTGGTTGGACTAGGTCCGCCGAGATCATGTTGAACCGGCGGATAAAACCGAAGAGTCCCGATCATCCTCGACCAATCAGAGGGCTGGAAAGGCTAAAAAGGGAAGATCGGGAAAAGTCAGAAAGCACGGGCCCCAGTCAACCACACCCAGCCGTACTGTAAAGAGGTACTAGTCCGCCGGAGGGATTTGCAAGAGCTAATATACAGTTAAGCCTGCCGCATCTTCTCCCGGACCGAGTCCTACTTCATCTGGTGCCAAAGTGAACTTATACAAGCCTAATTTTGATTGTAAAATTAAATATAGCCTTGTAGGGCGATATTCGAAACGCACGTGGTCTTGGCTGTTTGACATCCTGACATTTTGTTTTTGGCTGCCATGATGAATTTCGAGTAATTCAGCGGAGAGCTTTCGGTTTTTGAAACCCCTAAACGGGTATATTGGCTTGATATTTTCAGTTCTATTAAAGCAAAACATACGGATATAAAGGATAAATTTAGCGGTTGGTGGGAATTGTGGATTTAATTGTAAATAATTAGAAAAATTTGGCAGAATTTTTCGGGTTGATTAGAGTGAAGTCCGTGCGGGACAATTTTGGTTTCAATTTCCAAACTATGGTATAGAAGGTAGAATATTATACTATCGGTTGGGATAGAATAGAAAACACCGGAATAAAACTCTGGATTAGGAGCAACTTCGGTGTGGTGCATTTTGTGGTATTAAACCTGATTATTTGGGGTTTATTTTTATAGGAGTAAACCGGTTTACTCGATGTAAACAAATTTGGAAATCTAGTCGGGTATTATAAGAGTAGTTTCCCTTGGTCTGGGAGACGATTCGCCAGGCTTCCTGTTGTCCACTGAGTACCAGTATGACCTGTGCCCATTGTAATACGATGGAGTGCCCAATCAAACCAAACCAAACCAAACCAGCCTTTAATTCTAAATTAATTTTTTTTTCGCAATATTCGGCTGTTATTTTGTTTTCTAAATTTATAGTGCAGTTAGGGATTAGAAAATTTTGAGTTAATATAAAGATATAGTATAGAGCTGGTCTCAGTGGATCCCTCTGGTTGAAAATTGTCTTTTATTTTGATATGCTGGATATATAGGCATTATCTAGTTTTTATGATTTAAAGTATTGTGGTATGAAATCATTTCATAATCATTTCATAACAAAGCATTCATCAGTCATTGAGTGTTATCAGTTGTGTTGCTTTCTGTGTTGCGTGTTAATGTGTATGTATGCAAGGTTGTGATTTTGTGATTTGATTGACAACATAATAGTTACAATAGAGTTAAGCCCTCAATTAAATACTTTTTACACTAGAATCCACACAAAGAGCCAACATTTAATTTAAATCTGATACTGCTAGTAGGCATAAATGTTTGAAGAATTTGCAAATATTGTTATAGTAATTAGCCATTACCTTTATAGTAATAGCCAGGGATTCTAATTCAAATCTTTTGACCTTATTATAGTGAATGGAATGTCTATTAAATAACTTTGAGGGGTTTGAATAGATTGAAAATTATTTATAATATAACTTTAGCGGCCGAGTGCGAGTTATCTTGGGGAATAAATGAGAGAGTACTGGTTCCCTGACTGAAAGATCTTCAGGTTGTAAATTTGCTCATTAGTTTAGTGATAGGTCGCTTTCTGATAAAGGATCCTGTCGGATTCTGACTTTGGCTGGGCTGGGTGGTGCTTAGTTGGTTAGTAGTATATAAAAGTTAAATTCCTTATCATTGACCTACTTATTTGTTCCCCCGGGTAAAATTTGGGGGGAACTGGGGGCGGCTCTCGTCCAATCAGAAGCGAGTATTTCAAATTGACCAAAAAGCTACCTCCAGCACAGGAGAGTTCCAATTTTTCCAGGTCAAAAATAGTTCCATGTATTCATCCGCGGTGATGCGGTCTGGCAGCGGTTTTGGCGGTGATGCGGTCTCGGGGAAAAAGTAGTCCCTAGATAAAATGGTCCGATGGGGTCGAGTGAGGTATCAAAGTGAAGCTTAGGTGAAGGGGCATCTGATGGGCTGGGTGCGGGGTTGAAATAGCGGCATTCTGCGCATGCGCGGTGGCCCAAGGGTATGGAAATAGACGTTTTGGAGCTAGGGGAGCCACTAATGGGCCGATGGAGTTCTATGAGGTATCCATGTGAAGCCTAGGTGAAGGGGCATTCAGGCAATGGGGTGGGTGCATGTAAAATTTTTCCTAAAAAAATACGGAACTCGGACTTTATCGAAAAATCCGGGAAAATACCTATATGGGGTATGGGGGATATATAGGTCGCCGGGCTTAACGGGGCTTGCCTATCAATAGAGTTATCTGCCCCTAGTTCCAGGGTGGGTGCATGTAAAATTTTTCCTGAAAAAAACCGGAAAACGGACTTTATCGAAAAATCCGGGAAAATGCCTATATGGGGTATGGGGGATATATAGGTCGCCGGGCTTAACGGGGCTTGCCTATCAATAGAGTTATCTGCCCCTAGTTCCAGGGTGGGTGTATGTAAAAATTTTCCTGAAAAAATACGGAACACGGACTTTATCCTAAATTACGTGAAAATGCCTATATGGGGTATGGGGGATATATAGGTCGCCGGGCTTAACGGGGCTTGCCTATCAATAGAGTTATCTGCCCCTAGTTCCAGGGTGGGTGTATGTAAAATTTTTCCTGAAAAAATACGGAACACGGACTTTATCCTAAATTACAGGAAAATGCCTATATGGGGTATGGGGGGTATAGGACCATCCTGGGAAACCTACTTCTCGACATTTGCGGCATAGGTTGTGGGGTCTCGTTTTCTTAGTCTCGTCAAGACAAACATGATAGGAAGTGTCGCGAGCGAATCGGTGAATTTTTTGAAAAAGTCACCGAGCCCCATATAGTCCCATACTGGGGTATAGGATCAATGTTTGTCCCCCTGGGAAACGTACTTCTATACATTTGCGGTAGGGTTGTGGGGTCTCGTTTTCTTAGTCTCGTCATGTAGAACACGATAGGAAGTGTTGCGGAGCGAATCGGTGAAATTTTTGAAAAAGTACGATATAGCCCCATATAGACATATATATATAAATATATATTCCCATACTGGGGTATAGGTTCAATGTTTATCCTACTGGGAAACCTACTTCTAGACATTTGCGGTAGGGTTGTGGGTCTCGTTTTTCACGTCTCGTCATTTAGAACATGATAGGAAGTGTCGCGGAGCGAATCGGTGAAATTTTTGGAAAAAGTCACCGAGGCCTGGGTAGGCCCATAGGCCTATACTGCATGGCTATGGGAGTATAGACCCATACGGGGTGGACATGTTGGGGTCTAGGCGAGTCCCTAATGGTCCTATGGGGTAGTATGAGGTCTTATTTTGAAGCTCTCGTGAAGGAGCATCCGACTGGACTAATGGTTCGTCCGTGTTCAATAGTCTGCGCATGCGCAGTCTGGCCCGTAGTATAGAAACCAGGCATTTTGGGGGGTATGTGGGTGTGTGTTTGGGGTAGAGATGGACTATTCACGGTTCGAATGGGTCGTGGAAGGTGTCAAAGTGAAGCTTGTGTGGGTTAGAGTCAGGATGGCGTGCTTTTAAGTGCAAGTCGCGTCAATCTGCGCATGCGCAGCCTGGCCGTAGTAGAGAAAACAGGCATTTTTGGGGTATGTGGGTGTGTGTTTGGGGTAGAGATGGACTATTGACGGTCCGAATGGGTCGTGGAAGGTGTCAAAGTGAAGCTTGTGTGGGTTAGAGTCAGAATGATGTGCTTTTAAGTGCAAACCGCGTCAATCTGCGCATGCGCAGTTGGTTGTAGTAAGTAAAGTGGCCATTTTGGGGCAGTGAAGGAAGGTATTTGGGATAGAGATGGACTATTCACCGTCCGAATGCGTCCTGGAAGGTGTCATTTTGTAGTTCTCGGGGTGTACATTCCGATTTAAGGGATGTTCCCGTCATCTGTGACGTCATCGATCACGTCATCAGTAGGAGTAATAGCCAAAGTGTGCATTTTGGGGCAGTACAGGAAGGTATTTGGTGTAGAGATGGACCATCCCTTATCCGATTGTGTCGTGGGAGGTTTCATTTTGTAGCTCTCGGGGTGTAGACCCCGATTTGGGGGCTGTCCACAGCATCTGTGGCGTCATTGGTGACGTCATCAGTAGGAGTAGTAGCGAAAGTGAGCATTTTGGGGCAGTGCAGGAAAGTATTTTGGGTAGAGATGCTCTATTCTCAGTCCGAATGCGTCGTGGGAGGTGTCATCTCGTAGTTCTCGGGGTGCAGACCCCGATTTGAGGACTGTCCACAGCATCTGTGACGTCATTGGTGACGTCATCAGTAGGAGTATTAGCGAAAGTGAGCCTTTTGGGGTAGTGAAGGATGTTATTTGGTGTAGAGATGGACCATCTGCGGTGCGAATGCGTCATGGGAGCTGTCATGTTGTAGCTCTTGGCGTGTAGACCCAAATTTGAGAGATATTTACAGCATCTGTGCCGTCATTGGTGACGTCATCAGTACGAGTAGTAGCGAAAGTGGGTATTTTTTTTTAGCAGTGAAGGATGTTATTTGGTGTAGAGATGGACCATCCGCGGTCCAAATGGATCGTGTGAGGTGTCATCTTGTAGCAACGCCCACCAACACCATTCTTAATGCTTCAACGCTCTGGTGAAATAGCTCAGAAGCTCTGATATTCCATGGAATTGTCACTAATTCTTCGAAATGCAGTGATGCCCGTCAACGCCCGTCGTTACACCTTAACACTCTAACATAACGCCGTGATATAGTCCGGAGAGAGAACAACAACAGCAACAACAACAAGGATGACACATGAGAGAACAACAACAACAAGAAGTTTTTTTCATATAGTTTATTCTCCCCAATGTTACATCATACCCACGCTGGGGGAGCCGCGTTGGGTATATTTACAATTCAAGAGGATTCTTGTCCAATCAGAGGCCACCATTTGCATGTTTCATATTCGTTCCTGTCCGTTAGATGTATTCTTGTCCAATCAGAAGTCTCCATTTCAGGAAGTTCCATCTTCGGCCATGTTCGCTCTGAACCGTTTATTCTAATCATCGTCGGGCAGGCCAGGATACCGTTGAGGCCACATATTCTCAGATAGTTGTTTGTGCATTCTGAGTATCTATCAGTGCATGGGTGAATACTGTCATCCGATGGGGATGGTGGTCAGTTTAACCACGAAGAACGTAACATTGGTCACCCTCTCCACTTGCCATTTTGTGTTTTGTCGTTGTTGTCGTACCCATTCCAAACTATCCACGCTGTCCAGTTCCTTCAGCATCGTCTCCAGTGACGCACGATGGATAATGGTGAAAGGCTGGTCAAACACCCGGGTATTATTGCTGGTTGGTTAGTGGTTGATATATTGCTGGTTGGATAGGACCTTGACGGTTTCACGTGATATAGTGGAGAATATTGGTTATAGTTTCCGTTGGCTTGTCTGCTCACTTCAATTCTTGACATGGCAGATAGTGAGATAGGGCCATTGAATGTAGCAATAGCTACAAGTGAGGAATTGATTCAATTGGAAGGTATTGGTGCAGCTAGGGCTAATGCATTAGTAACTCTCCAAAGACCAGATGAATTGATTCCATTTGATGAATTTCTGCAAGCAACAAAGTTTACAAAGGAATATGCCTTTGAGTTGTTGTTACATGGAACCATAACTGGGGTAGAGATGCGGGGAAGTACACTCATGGAGTATCGATGAAAGCTTCAAGAAGGTCACCTACATGGGTTGCAAAAGGAATTTGTGGAAAATCGTGTGTTCTTGGAGAGTCAATTGGCCACCAAGGACCGCGAGATACAGAAATTCATTAATTTTGGTTTTTCTAGTAGGAATGATCAATTGGAAGAAGTCTTTCAGCGTCTTCGGAATGAAGTAGAAACAGTAGTTGATCAGCATCAGGAATTGACTGATCGAGTAAGTCAAATAGAGGAAAAGGTTGTTACTCATGGGCGCCAATTGACCCAAGTGGATATTAAGGTTGACCAATTAGGTCAACAAGTAAACACGCAAGTAGGTCAAGTGGATGACAAAGTAGGTGAAGTGGATGGCAAAGTAGGTCAAGTGAATGCCAAAGTAGGTCAAGTGAATGCCAAAGTAGGTGAAGTGGATGGTAAAGTAGGTCAAGTGAATGACAAAGTAGGTGAATGGTAAAGTAGAACAACTGGGTTCAGATATAAGAATTGTCGTTGCATTATTAAGAAACCAACATGTAGGAGCATCAGAGAGTTCATTACAGGTAACCTCTGAACGGACAAGGGACGCTCGTCAGCCGGACCTAGTAGATAATGCTGATAACACACCTCAACAGTCAACTGGAAGGGGTAGGGAAGAGGCTCCAAATCGGTTGAATGCAGTTCCGGTTCCGGTAACGGCATCGCCTGCACCAGTGAATGCATTCCATGCTCCGTTCAACGCAGTTTCGCTTCAGTCGAGTGATCACCATGTTCAGGTGAATGTGCCATCTGCACCAGCGAATGCTTCACGTACAGGAGTGGAATTAAATCCATTAAATAACACCTTTTCTGTTGGCGAGGCTGTTCAGCAAGAGCCAAGGCAGGAGTCGGTTCAGCAACATGCCGATGAGGGAATATTCGAGGATACCACTGTTCCTACGGCTGTGCTGGACAACTCCCAGACTAGATTTATGGATGGACTGATGAGCGTAATGCCATCGACTCGCGTTTATAGTCATGGCAATCCCCCAGGTATTCGGGGACCAGTTCGTAATTCTGGGTTGCCAACTTCCGTTCATACGGGTCCATCTCGAAGGACGGAGATTGGTAGTCAAGAAGTGGGTACACAGGCCGTTCGATCGATAGGTGTGCATCAGAATGCAAGGACTTCGACTCCTGCTAGATGTGATACTGATGCGGCCAGTCGGTATACCTTACCTCCACCACTTAGTCATAGGGGAGTGAGGTACGATTCTCAACCGCTACCCCCTGCGGTAATCAATAATCATGTAATCCAAGCCCCTGCGCTAGTGGCAACGGATGATGTACCATCAGGAGCAGAAGCTGATACTGATGATAGTGGATGTAATAGTGGATCAGGTTACTCCCGCGCATCGAGATCTCAGAGGGCTGGTAGGTCGACTAGGGGATATCGTAGGCGTAGCCGTAGTCCACATTTACCAAAGACCTTGGTGTTTTCTGGGGTGAAAGATACTTGGATTCCATTTCGAATTAAATTCGAATTGGAATCCAAAATTAGGGCATGGGATAAGAAGAAAGCTATCCGAAAACTTTTAGAGTGTGTGCATGGAAAAGCCATCGAGTATTTCCATGTACAATCTGAAAGAGATAAGGGAGACTTGGACAGATTAATGGAGAATTTAGAAAAGCGATACGGTATTCGCGAACCTCCGCAAGCAATTAGACGGCGGTTACAGGTTGAGGAACGGGGTCCTGATGAGACACTCGAGGATTTTGCAGAAAAATGCAATTATTTGGCATTGAATGCTTATCCCGATGCTCCAGACAGTGTGATTCAAACTGTTTGTGTAGAGCATTTTTTGCGAGGGTGCCGAGAGCGACAGGCAGTTGCCTTTGCAATGGAGAAGGAACCTCAAACAATTCATGATGCTTTGAAGTATGTCACTCTTTCCTTGCACAATCACAAGTCGTTGGCTGTGAAATCTGTTCGGGCTGTGGGCTTGGATCAGAGTACAGAGCCTATGATATGGGCCACTGGTAAGGGTGGGGAGGATACGGAGAAGCAGTTAAGTGAGGAGTTAAGGACAACTATAAAGACATTTATTGGGGAGTGCATCCAGAGAAAAGTGGGGGAGTCTCTCCAGAATTCAAGGACTCCGCCGGTATTACTTGCTACACGTGTGGGAAAGTTGGACATAAGAGTTCTCAGTGTGCACAGTCAACGAGAAACGCGGGATTTCAATTACGGTGTTACAACTGTGATGAACTTGGTAATTGTCCAACTAGATACTCGTCGGGTCCTTTAAACGCTCAAGGGCTGGGAACGGTGGCCGGTTCTCAGCCCCAAGTGTAAGTCGCCGTGGCCAGAGGAAATGGAGAAGCTCTATGCCAGAGAGAGATGTTTCGGAGACTCCCGCTGTGGCGATCCGGGATATTGCTCTATCTCGTTCTCCTGGTTGGACTATGACCATCCCAGTGCAAGTTGGTTCGACGCCAGTCACGGCAGTGGTCGATACAGCTGCACAGGCCACAGTGATGAGTTATGAATTATACTCTAAACTGGGGTTACAAGGGTTGTCATCTCCTGTTCGGTTAACTGGGGCGTTCCAGGGATCCTCTAGTATGGGAATGGGAATGCTGGTTAGGCAGGTACCAATGTCAGTGCTAGATTTTCATTGTACCTGGGACGTCGTGGTTGCTCCATTAGTTGATGACCTTCTCTTAGGATTTGACTTTCTGTCTGCCAATAACTGTATTGTGGACTTCAATAAGAATGTCTTAGTTATCGGAGACAGGAAGATGTCCGCGACCTTGAAGTGTCATGGGGAAGGGGAACCACTCTCAATTAGTAGGGTTACGCTGGCTGAAACTGTTACTATTCCACCGCTCACCTCCCAGTTGGTTCAGGGGGTGATGCATGGTTTCGCGCCAGTAGATTACGTCTTGGAGCCTGTGATTTACCAGTCAGTTATAATGGTGCCCAAGATGGCAATTCGGGGTGCTTCAAGGGTCCCGATTTGGCTGCGTAATCCCACTACAAGTGAGGTGACAATATCTAATGGAGCATGGATCGGGACAACGCTGGAACTGGACGGGGTGTACAGCGACCCGAGCACAGATACTGTTGCCAAACAAGAGGAGCCTAGTATCCGTCAAGTAAATAGTGCTCCTATGACAGATTCCCTACCAGAACATCTGGTACCCTTGTACAAGGCATCCTGTGAGGGATTAGCAGAGGAACAAGCAGTGAAAGTGAAAGAGGCCCTGGTGGAGTATCAAGACCGTTTCTCCACAGGTGACCTAGATCTAGGTCATTTCACTGACACTGTACATCATATTGAGACCACGGACGCTCGTCCTATCCGTCAGCGGTTGAGACGGACGCCTCGCGGATTTGAAGGGGAGGAGGGAAGACATCTGCAGGCGATGTTGGATGTAGGCGTTTTCCAACCTTCCAAATCAGATTGGGCTTCCGCCCCGGTTTTGAGCCCTGAATGATATTACGGTAAAAGACGCCTTCCCATTGCCGTTAATTGACGACTGTTTGGATGCGCTAGATGGGGCCGAGTATTTTTGGACGCTAGACCTGGCGGCGGGGTACTGGCAGATCTCGATCGACCCAGCTGATCGCCATAAGACCGCGTTCATCACCAAGTATGGGCTTTTCGAGCATGTCCGGATGGCATTCGGCCTTTGCAATGCTCCGGCCACTTTTCAACGAGCAATGCAGACTGTGCTTCGTGGCGTGACCTGGAAGGAAGTGCTCGCCTACCTGGATGATGTGGTGGTGGTGGGTCGGACTTTTGATCGAGTATTGGCAAATCTCCGTCTTGTGTTACAGCGCTTCCGGGATCATAACCTGAAGCTGAAACCGAAGAAGTGTTCTTTGTTTCGACGAGAGGTAGAATTTCTCGGAAAAACAGTCAGCAGGGCAGGAATTGCAGTTACAGACAGCAAAATCAGTGCCGTGCATGCATGGCCGGTGCCTACAGACCGTACAGAACTCCAGGCATTTCTGGGGTTTGTAAACTATCATCGTGATTTTGTAGCCAATTTTGCAAAGATAGCGGGGTGCCTGTATGATTTGACGAAGCCCAAGGCTCATTTCAGCTGGGAAGGTCGACATCAACAGGCATTCGAGGGACTTAAGGAGGCCGTGATTGGGGCGCCTGTCTTGGCCATCCCTACGGTGGATGATCCGTTCATCTTGGACACCGATGCTTCCGATACCGCAATAGGAGCAGAACTTGTGCAGGTACAGAGTGGTGTTGAGCGCACGATAGCGTACGCCAGTCGAAACCTGGCCCCAACGCAGCGCCGGTATTGTACGACCCGTAAAGAACTGTTAGCGGTTGTAACTTTTACCCGGACTTTTAGGCACTATTTGCTAGGTAAGCCTTTTCTGATTCGTACGGACCACAATAGCTTGGTATGGCTGACCGGTTCCGCCAGATTGAAGGCCAGTTGGCTAAATGGCTGGAGGAACTCAGCCAGTACGACATGACCATCCAGCACAGGGCTGGGGTTGCTCATGGGAATGCCGATGGATTGTCGCGTATCCCAGACTGCTTACCCGCATGTAACTGCTATGTGGCGGGAAGCCAACCACAATTCCTTCCTTGTGGGGGATGTAAATTCTGTCTGAGAGCCCATAACCAGTGGGGTCGTTTCACAGAGGATGTGGATGATGTGATCCCTTTGGCCACCACTGGTACGGCAGCAATTGCGGTACGGGCTTTGTTCATCGATCTGGATGACCAGGCTGACCCAGATCCAGATCCTGGGTCGCTGGACGTCATCTCTGAATTATTCTCCCCATCTGAAATGAGGGAGAAACAGTTGAAGGACATACAGCTTCGTCTCGTGATTGATCATGTGGAAACCGGACAAACTCCATCACGACTATTTATGTGCAGTCCAGTGACAAAGCATTTGTGGCTATGTCGTTCATGCCTGAAACTGAAAGATGGAGTTTTGTATTATCAGTGGGACTATGGAGTGACTTCCAAGCTGAAGTTAGTAGTACCGTCAGAGCTACGTTCTGAAGTGTTGCGCTTAGTGCATGACACAAAGACTGGGGGTCATTTGGGCCGCGATAAGACGTTGGCTTTGACAAAAACGTTCTTTCTTTTGGCCTAATTTGACTCCGGACGTAGAGCTGTATGTTCGGACATGTGCTACTTGCAACACCAACAAGAAACCGAAAGTGAACCCTAAAGGGGAATTGGGTTCTTTCCATGCAGGAGCACCAATGGAGCGGGTCCATCTGGACATCTTGGGCCCGCTGGTGACCAGAAGGGGGAAATCGCTACATCCTAATGATGAATGACCAGTTTACTAAATGGCTGGAGATTTGCCCCCTTCCTGAGCAATCGGCGGAAAGTGTCGCGAAGGCATTTCTTGAGGGGTTCATAGTACGATTTGGGGTACCGTTGCAAGTGCATACCGATCAAGGCAGGAACTTTGTCGGTGACCTGTTCTCTGAATTTTGCAAGGTTTTTGAAGTCACGAAATCTCGCACTACCCCTTACCGCCCCTGTTCCAATGGTCAGGTGGAACGGTATAATCGTCTTTTGCTCCAGGTGATTCGCTGTTACCTGGAGAATAGGCAGATGGACTGGGATAAACACCTCCCATTAATCGGAATGGCTATTCGGTCTATGCCGAATCGCGATACCGGTTTCTCTCCCAACATGTTGATGTTGGGGAGGGAAGTCATTCTGCCAGTGGACATTCTATTGGGAGTAGCAGAGGTTAACCTGCAAAAGGTCACGGGGGACGCTTACTTAGTAGACCTCTTGAAACATATGGAGGAAGTGCATCGCCTGGCCCGAGAACGGATCGGGATTACTCAAAGTAGACAAAAGCGTACCTATGATCTGAAAATCCAATCCCGGAACTATGAGGTGGGGGACTTGGTTTATTGTAGGGACTTGGCCGTCAAAGTTGGACAAAGCAAGAAATTGCGACCGAT
>JAVTVY010019653.1:0-73653 GCA_036873755.1 Hanleya hanleyi | reverse complement strand
TCATATTCTGATCAATGAAATGTGCTCATATTCAGTATGATTTCAAATTGCCTAATATTTGTGTTGCGCATAATTAATACCTCGTTATTTTCACGTAGAACCACTGCGCATGTTTTATTTCAACTTCTGTTGATGTTTTCATGCGGCAACCAGCAACTTGGCCGGCGGAATCGTAGATTGAACATCAAAGGGACAGGCCGTGATATTGGCTGCAGGCTAGGATACCTTATGGTGATTTATAAGTAGATGTATTTATATCTAATTGATGTGATAACTCTGAAGTACGATTGTAAATGATAACAGTAATTGTTGAAAATTGGAATAGGCCTTTACTAAATCAATATGGCAGTGAACTGAAATATGTTCAGGTACGTGATCTTATTGTTTGATTCGCCACATCTGTGACATGCGAGTGGCTTTCACCGCTGTCATAGTTTCGCTTCAGAACCCAGTTGCAGTTTTGATTAACCAGTAATACTCGAGCGCACATCGATTGCGCAGCTTCCTTTGGGCATATCCGGTTTACATGTACACTTTATATGAGTTTGTTCGTGTACTTTATATTTACGTCAAATTAAGACGTTTATTTCTATTTTCAAAAAATATTTATATATATTCAAAAAAATTTACTTTATATATATAGGCCCTACTTATATCGTTTTATATATATTTACAAAATATTTTTTAAATATATATATATTTTAAACTAAACTATATTTGCCAAATGTCACTTTATATTTTGGTTTTAACTCTATATTTGTGTTTGACAATATTGTCACAAACGGCGACTTTATATCTTGGTTTTACCTCTATATATTTGTGTCTGACAATATTGTCACAAATGGCGACTTTATATTTTGGTTTTACCTCTATATATTTGTCGTTGACAATATTGTCACAAACGGCGCCTCATATGCATGCGAGACCTTGGAAAGTAAAGCAGAGCCTGTGTACTGATCCGCGAGTTCAGCTGCTTGGGTTCTAAAACTTAAGTAGTTTGTGGAAAATACGTCTCGTCACAAATTATGTAAAGATTAGTTGTAAAAATATTTATTGTTACATAAATAGGCCGATTCTCTGCAAATGTTATCATTACCCGAACACATCCTCCAGTGCGGAGGCAAGGAGTAGGGGGAGGGGGCGGTGCGTCCCCCTGTCACCAGGTCTTAAATCCGAGAATGTCTCCTGATCAGTACTCCATTTCTGTGGAGTGTTTGTTGGCGGTTTCAAGTCATAAATCTTTAAGCCATCCGAATATTGACCCGAATATTTCAGGGAACATATTTTCGAAGGATCTGGTCTGTTTGATGCTGTGTTTTGTATTGGTAATTTTGGTGCATCTTCCATGTAAGGATCACAAAATTGGCGAAGAGTGTCTTTTAGCGGCGTTTGAAACATTTCCATAAGGGGTCGGTGGTCGGGCTGAGAGTGGTAAATCACTTTGCCTGTCGGCCTATACTACTGCGGTAATGTATCTCTTCATAGAAACGGCGTTTGGCAGTGTCAACCAGTGTTAGGGAGGAATGTATGTCAAGTCGAGTGTCAAAGCGGTGTTAGGGAGGAATGTACGTGAAATCGAGTGTCAACCAGTGTTAGGGAGGAATGTATGTCAAGTCGAGTGTCAAAGCGGTGTTAGGGAGGAATGTACGTCAAGTCTAATGTCAAAGCGGTGTTAGGGAGGAATGTGCGTGAATTCGAGTGTCAACCAGTGTTAGGGAGGAATGTATGTGAAGTCGAGTGTCAAAGCGGTGTTAGGGAGGAATGTATGTGAAGTCGACTGTCAAAGCGGTGTTAGGGAAGAATGTACGTGAAGTCGAATGTCAAAGCGGTGTTTGGGAGGAATGTATGTGAGGTCGAGTGTCAAAGCGGGATTAGGACTTAGGGTTAGGTATACTTCATAACTATCAGGTTAGGGAGGAATGTACATGGAGTCGAGTGTCAAAGGGGCGTTAGGGTGAAATGTATGTGAAGTTGAGTGTCAAAGCGGTGTTAGAGAGGAATGTATGTGAAGTCGACTGTCAAAGCGGTGTTAGGGAGGAATGTATGTGAAATCGAGTGTCAAAGCGGTGTTAGGGAGGAGTGTAAGTGAAGTTTATTGTCAAAGTGGTGTTCGGGAGGAATGTATGTGAAGTCGAGTGGCAAAGCGGGATTAGGACTTAGGGCTAGGTATGCTTCATAACTATCAGGTTCAGGGTCATTTCAGCTATAGAACTCAGATAATTTCTCCACCAAAGCGTAACTGGGGTAATGTCGAAGCTGGGTGTTCGGCATGAGTGTGCGTGAAGTTGAGTTTCAAACCACTGTTAGGAAGGAATATATCTGAAGTGCAGTGTCAAAGCGGTGTTAGGGAAAAATGTATGTGGAGTCGAATGTCAAAGCAGTCTTAGGGTTGCATTGTACGTGAAGCCAGTGTCAACCGGTGTTAGGGAGGAATGTATGTAAAGTCAAGTGTCAAAGCGGTGTTAGGGAGGAGTACGTCAAGTCAAGTGTCAAAGCGGTGTTCGGGAGGAATGTATGTCAGGTCGAGTGTCAAAGCGGGATTAGGACTTAGGGATAGGTATGCTTCATAACTATCACGTTTAGGGTCATTTCAGCTATAGAAGTGCAGTGTCAAAGCAGTGTTAGGGAAAAATGTACGTTGAGTCGAATGTCAAAGCGCTGTTCGGGATGAATGTATGTGAAGTCGAGTGTGAAAGCGGAGTGAGGGAGTAATGTACATGAAGTCGACTGTCAAAGCGGTGTTAGGGAGGAATGTATGTCAGGTCGAGTGTCAAAGCGGGATTAGGACTTAGGGTTAGGTATGCTTCATAACTATCAGGGTTTCGGTCAGTTCAGCTATAGAAGTCAGATAATTTCTCCACCAAAGCGTAACTAGGGTAATGTTGAAGCTGGGTGTTAGGCATGAGTGTGCTTGAAGTTGACTTTCAAAGCACTGTTAGGAAGGAATATATCTGAAGTGCAGTGTCAAAGCGGTATTAGGGAAAAATGTACGTGCAATCGAGTGTCAAAGCTGTATTAGGGAGGAATGTATGTTTAGGTGAGTGTCAAAGCAGTGTCACGGAATGCATGTCAAGTCGAATGTCAAATTGTTGTTTGGGAGAAATGTATGTGGAGTCAAGTGTCAAAGCGGTGTTAGGGAGGAATGTATGTGAAGTCGAGTGTCAAAGCGGTGTCAGGGAGGAATGTACGTCAAGTCGAGTGTCAAAGCGGTGTTAGGGAGGAATGTATGTCAAATCGAGTGTCAAAGCGGTGTTAGAGAGGAATGTACGTGAAGTCGTGTCAACCAGTGTTAGGGAGGAATGTATGTCAAGTCGAGTGGCAAAGCGGTGTTAGGGAGGAATGTATGTGAAGTCGAGTGTCAAAGTGGTGTTAGGGAGGAATGTATTTGAAGTTGAATGTAAAAGCGGTGTTAGGGAGGAATGTATGAAGTTGACTGTCAAAGCGGTGTTAGGGAGGAATGTATGTGAAGTCGAGTGTCAAAGCGGTGTTAGGGAGGAATGTATGTAATGTTGAGTGTCAAAGCGGTATTAGGACTTAGGGTTAGGTATGCTTCATAACTATCAGGTTTAGGGTCATTTCAGCTATAGTAGTCAGATAATTTCTCCACCAAAGCGTAACTAGGGTAATGTCGAAGCTGGGCGTTCAGCATGAGTGTGCTTGATGTTGACTTTCAAAGCACTGTTAGGAAGGAATATATCTGAAGTGCAGTGTCAAAGCGGTATTAGGGAAAAATGTATGTGCAATCGAGTGTCAAAGCTGTATTAAGGAGGAATGTATGTTTAGGTGAGTGTCAAAGCAGTGTCACGGAATGTATGTCAAGTCGAATGTCAAATTGTTATTAGGGAGAAATGTATGTGGAGTCAAGTGTCAAAGCGGTGTTAGGGAGGAATGTATGTGAAGTCGAGTGTCAAAGCGGTGTTAGGGAGGAATGTACGTCAAGTCGAGTGTCAAGGCGGTGTTAGGGAGGAATGTATGTCAAATCGAGTGTCAAAGCGGTGTTAGGGAGGAATGTACGTCAAGTCGAGTGTCAACCAGTGTTAGGGAGGAATGTATGTCAAGTCGAGTGGCAAAGCGGTGTTAGGGAGGAATGTATGTGAAGTCGAGTGTCAAAGTGGTGTTAGGGAGGAATGTATTTTGAAGTTGAATGTCAAAGCGGTGTTAGGGAGGAATGTATGTGAAGTCGACTTTCAAAGCTGTGTTAGGGAGGAATGTATGTGAAGTCGAGTGTCAAAGCTGTGTTAGGGAGGAATGTATGTAATGTTGAGTGTCAAAGCGGTATTAGGACTTAGGGTTAGGTATGCTTCATAACTATCAGGTTTAGGATCATTTCAGCTATAGAAGTCAGATAATTTCTCCACCAAAGCGTAACTAGGGTAATGTTGAAGCTGGGTGTTAGGCATGAGTGTGCTTGAAGTTGACTTTCAAAGCACTGTTAGGAAGGAATATATCTGAAGTGCAGTGTCAAGGCAGTATTAGGGAAAAATGTACGTGCAATCGAGTGTCAAAGCTGTATTAGGGAGGAATGTATGTTTAGGTGAGTGTCAAAGCAGTGTCACGGAATGTATGTCAAGTCGAATGTCAAATTGTTGTTTGGGAGAAATGTATGTGGAGTCAAGTGTCAAAGCGGTGTTAGGGAGGAATGTATGTGAAGTCGAGTGTCAAAGCGGTGTTAGGGAGGAATGTACGTCAAGTCGAGTGTCAAAGCGGTGTTAGGGAGGAATGTATGTCAAATCGAGTGGCAAAGCGGTGTTAGGGAGGAATGTATGTGAAGTCGAGTGTCAAAGTGGTGTTAGGGAGGAATGTATTTGAAGTTGAATGTCAAAGCGGTGTTAGGGAGGAATGTATGTGAAGTCGAGTGTCAAAGCGGTGTTAGGGAGGAATGTATGTGAAGTCGAGTGTCAAAGCGGTGTTAGGGAGGAATGTATGTAATGTTGAGTGTCACAGCGGTATTAGGACTTAGGGTTAGGTATGCTTCATAACTATAAGATTTAGGGTCATTTCAGCTATAGAAGTCAGATAATTTCTCCACCAAAGCGTAACTAGGGTAATGTCAAAGCTGGGCGTTCAGCAGGAGTGTGCTCGAAGTTGTGCAGTGTCAAAGCGGTATTAGGGAAAAATGTACGTGCAATCGAGTGTCAAAGCCGTTTTAGGGAAGAATGTATGTTTAGGGGAGTGTCAAAGCTGTGTCACGGAATGTATGTCAAGTCGAATGTCAAATTGTTGTTTGGGAGAAATGTATGTGGAGTCAAGTGTCAAAGCGGTGTTAGGCAGGAATGTACGCCAAGTCGAGTGTCAAAGCGGTGTTAGGGAGGAATGTATGTCAAATCGAGTGTCAAAGCGGTGTTAGGGAGGAATGTACGTCAAGTCGAGTGTCAACCAGTATTAGGGAGGAATGTATGTCAAGTCGAGTGGCAATGCGGTGTTAGGGAGGAATGTATGTGAAGTCGAGTGTCAAAGTGGTGTTAGGGAGGAATGTATTTGAAGTTGAATGTCAAAGCGGTGTTAGGGAGGAATGTATGTAATGTTGAGTGTCAAAGCGGTATTAGGACTTAGGGTTGGGTATGCTTCATAACTATCAGGTTTAGGGTCATTTCAGCTATAGAAGTCAGATAATTTCTCCACCAAAGCGTAACTAGGGTAATGTCGAAGCTGGGCGTTCAGCATGAGTGTGCTTGAAGTTGACTTTCAAAGCACTGTTAGGAAGGAATATATCTGAAGTGCAGTGTCAAAGCGGTGTAAGGGAAAAATGTATGTGGAGTCGAATGTCAAAGCAGTCTTAGGGTTGCATTGTACGTGAAGTCCAGTGTCAACCGGTGTTAGGGAGGAATGTATGTAAAGTCGAGTGTCAAAGCGGTGTTAGGGAGGAATGTACGTCAAGTCAAGTGTCAAAGCGGTGTTAGGGAGGAGTACGTCAAGTCAAGTGTCAAAGCGGTGTTAGGGAGGAATGTATGTCAGGTCGAGTGTCAAAGCGGGATTAGGACTTAGGGATAGGTATGCTTCATAACTATCACGTTTAGGGTCATTTCAGCTATAGAAGTGCAGTGTCAAAGCAGTGTTAGGGAAAAATGTACGTTGAGTCGAATGTCAAAGCGGTGTTCTGGATGAATGTACGTGAAGTCGAGTGTCAAAGCGGTGTTAGGGAGGAATGTATTTGAAGTCGAATGTCAAAGCGGTGTTAGGGAGGAATGTATGTTAAGTCGACTGTCAAAGCAGTGTTAGGGAGGAATGTACGTGAAGTCGAGTGTCAACCAGTGTTAGGGAGGAATGTATGTCACGTCGAGTGGCAAAGCGGTGTTAGGGAGGAATGTATGTGAAGTCGAGTGTCAAAGTGGTGTTAGGGAGGAACGTATTTGAAGTTGAATGTCAAAGCAGTGTTAGGGAGGAATGTATGTGAAGTTGACTGTCAAAGTGGTGTTCGGGAGGAACGTATTTGAAGTTGAATGTCAAAGCGGTGTTAGGGAGGAATGTATGTGAAGTCGACTGTCAAAGCTGTGTTAGGGAGGAATGTATGTGAAGTCGAGTGTCAAAGCTGTGTTAGGGAGGAATGTATGTAATGTTGAGTTTCAAAGCGGTATTAGGACTTAGGGTTAGGTATGCTTCATAACTATCAGGTTTAGGGTCATTTCAGCTATAGAAGTCAGATAATTTCTCCACCAAAGCGTAACTAGGGTAATGTCGAAGCTGGGCGTTCAGCATGAGTGTGCTTGAAGTTGACTTTCAAAGCACTGTTAGGTAGGAATATATCTGAAGTGCAGTGTCAAAGCGGTATTAGGGAAAAATGTACGTGCAATCGAGTGTCAAAGCTGTATTAGGGAGGAATGTATGTTTAGGTGAGTGTCAAAGCAGTGTCACGGAATGTATGTCAAGTCGAATGTCAAATTGTTGCTAGGGAGAAATGTATGTGGAGTCAAGTGTCAAAGCGGTGTTAGGGAGGAATGTATGTGAAGTCGAGTGTCAAAGCCGTGTTAGGGAGGAATGTATGTCAAATCGAGTGTCAAAGCGGTGTTAGGGAGGAATGTACGTCAAGTCGAGTGTCAACCAGTGTTAGGGAGGAATGTATGTCAAGTCGAGTGGCAAAGCGGTGTTAGGGAGGAATGTATGTGAAGTCGAGTGTCAAAGTGGTGTTAGGGAGGAATGTATTTTGAAGTTGAATGTCAAAGCGGTGTTAGGGAGGAATGTATGTGAAGTCGACTTTCAAAGCTGTGTTAGGGAGGAATGTATGTGAAGTCGAGTGTCAAAGCTGTGTTAGGGAGGAATGTATGTAATGTTGAGTGTCAAAGCGGTATTAGGACTTAGGGTTAGGTATGCTTCATAACTATCAGGTTTAGGGTCATTTCAGCTATAGAAGTCAGATAATTTCTCCACCAAAGCGTAACTAGGGTAATGTCGAAGCTCGGCGTTCAGCACGAGTGTGCTTGAAGTTGACTTTCAAAGCACTGTTAGGAAGGAATATATCTGAAGTGCAGTGTCAAAGCGGTATTAGGGAAAAATGTACGTGCAATCGAGTGTCAAAGCTGTATCAGGGAGGAATGTATGTTTAGGTGAGTGTCAAAGCAGTGTCACGGAATGTATGTCAAGTCGAATGTCAAATTGTTGTTTGGGAGAAATGTATGTGGAGTCAAGTGTCAAAGCGGTGTTAGGGAGGAATGTATGTGAAGTCGAGTGTCAAAGCGGTGTTAGGGAGGAATGTACGTCAAGTCGAGTGTCAAAGTGGTGTTAGGGAGGAATGTTTTTTTGAAGTTGATTGTCAAAGCGGTGTTAGGGAGGAATGTATGTGAAGTCGACTGTCAAAGCGGTGTTAGGGAGGAATGTATGTGAAGTCGAGTGTCAAAGCGGTGTTAGGGAGGAATGTATGTAATGTTGAGTGTAAAAGCGGTATTAGGACTTAGGGTTAGGTATGCTTCATAACTATAAGATTTAGGGTCATTTCAGCTATAGAAGTCAGATAATTTCTCCACCAAAGCGTAACTAGGGTAATGTCAAAGCTGGGCGTTCAGCAGGAGTGTGCTTGAAGTTGACTTTCAAAGCACTGTTAGGAAGGAATATATCTGAAGTGCAGTGTCAAAGCGGTATTAGGGAAAAATGTACGTGCAATCGAGTGTCAAAGCTGTTTTAGGGAAGAGTGTATGTTTAGGGGAGTGTCAAAGCAGTGTCACGGAATGTATGTCAAGTCGAATGTCAAATTGTTGTCTGGGAGAAATGTATGTGGAGTCAAGTGTCAAAGCGGTGTTAGGGAGGAATGTATGTGAAGTCGAGTATCAAAGCGGTGTTAGGGAGGAATGTACGTCAAGTCGAGTGTCAAAGCGGTGTTAGGGAGGAATGTATGTCAAATCGAGTGTCAAAGCGGTGTTAGGATGGAATGTACGTGAAGTCGAGTGTAAACCAGTGTTAGGGAGGAATGTATGTCAAGTCGAGTGGCAAAGCGGTGTTAGGGAGGAATGTATGTGAAGTCGAGTGTCAAAGTGGTGTTAGGGAGGAATGTATTTGAAGTGGAATGTAAAAGCGGTGTTAGGGAGGAACGTATGTGAAGTTGACTGTCAAAGCGGTGTTAGGGAGGAATGTATGTGAATTCGAGTGTCAAAGCGGTGTTAGGGAGGAATGTATGTAATGTTGAGTGTCAAAGCGGTATTAGGACTTAGGGTTAGGTATGCTTCATAACTATCAGGTTTAGGGTCATTTCAGCTATAGAAGTCAGATAATTTCTCCACCAAAGCGTAACTAGGGTAATGTCGAAGCTGGGCGTTCAGCATCAGTGTGCTTGAAGTTGACTTTCAAAGCACTGTTAGGAAGGAATATATCTGAAGTGCAGTGTCAAAGCGGTATTAGGGAAAAATGTACGTGCAATCGAGTGTCAAAGCTGTATTAGGGAGGAATGTATGTTTAGGTGAGTGTCAAAGCAGTGTCACGGAATGTATGTCAAGTCGAATGTCAAATTGTTGCTAGGGAGAAATGTATGTGGAGTCAAGTGTCAAAGCGGTGTTAGGGAGGAATGTATGTGAAGTCGAGTGTCAAAGCCGTGTTAGGGAGGAATGTATGTCAAATCGAGTGTCAAAGCGGTGTTAGGGAGGAATGTACGTCAAGTCGAGTGTCAACCAGTGTTAGGGAGGAATGTATGTCAAGTCGAGTGGCAAAGCGGTGTTAGGGAGGAATGTATGTGAAGTCGAGTGTCAAAGTGGTGTTAGGGAGAAATGTATTTGAAGTTGAATGTCAAAGCGGTGTTAGGGAGGAATGTATGTGAAGTGGACTGTCAAAGCTGTGTTAGGGAGGAATGTATGTGAATTCGAGTGTCAAAGCTGTGTTAGGGAGGAATGTATGTAATGTTGAGTGTCAATGCGGTATTAGGACTTAGGGTTAGGTATGCTTCATAACTATCAGGTTTAGGGTCATTTCAGCTATAGAAGTCAGATAATTTCTCCACCAAAGCGTAACTAAGGTAATGTCGAAGCTGGGCGTTCAGCATGAGTGTGCTTGAAGTTGACTTTAAAAGCACTGTTAGGAAGGAATATATCTGAAGTGCAGTGTCAAAGCGGTGTAAGGGAAAAATGTATGTGGAGTCGAATGTCAAAGCAGTCTTAGGGTTGCATTGTACGTGAAGTCGAGTGTCAACCGGTGTTAGGGAGGAATGTATGTAAAGTCGAGTGTCAAAGCGGTGTTAGGGAGGAATGTACGTCAAGTCAAGTGTCAAAGCGGTGTTAGGGAGGAGTACGTCAAGTCAAGTGTCAAAGCGGTGTTAGGGAGGAATGTATGTCAGGTCGAGTGTCAAAGCGGGATTAGGACTTAGGGATAGGTATGCTTCATAACTATCACGTTTAGGGTCATTTCAGCTATAGAAGTGCAGTGTCAAAGCAGTGTTAGGGAAAAATGTACGTTGAGTCGAATGTCAAAGCGGTGTTCGGGATGAATGTATGTGAAGTCGAGTGTGAAAGTGGAGTGAGGGAGTAATGTACATGAAGTCGACTGTCAAAGCGCTGTTAGGGAGGAATGTACGTCAAGTCGAGTATCAAAGCGGTGTTAGAGAGGAATGTACGTCAAGTCGACTGTCAAAGCGGTGTTAGGGAGGAATGTATGTCAGGTCGAGTGTCAAAGCGGGATCAGGACTTAGGGTTAGGTATGCTTCGTAACTATCAGGGTTTGGGTCAGTTCAGCTATAGAAGTCAGATAATTTCTCCACCAAAGCGTAACTAGGGTAATGTTGAAGCTGGGTGTTAGGCATGAGTGTGCTTGAAGTTGACTTTCAAAGCACTGTTAGGAAGGAATATATCTGAAGTGCAGTGTCAAAGCGGTATTAGGGAAAAATGTACGTGCAATCGAGTGTCAAAGCTGTATTAGGGAGGAATGTATGTTTAGGTGAGTGTCAAAGCAGTGTCACGGAATGTAAGTCAAGTCGAATGTCAAATTGTACCTTGTATAGTGTAATAGCTAATTATTTAGCAACTATCTCCAATTAGAAAGCAGGATTGGCTTTGATTGTGACGTTGCAAAGTGACGCTCTCAAGAAAAACATCTTCATTCTGACGCACTTCATTGTGACGTTACAGGGTTAGGCTCACCCTTTCCTTCCATTCTGCCGGTTCAAAGTGCCGGCAGAAGAAAAGTCTCTGATTTTCCATTGTGCCGCTGCATTCTGCCGTAAAGAACTAAAGTGACTGTGTTTCATTGTGACGCTGCAGCGTCAGTACGAAAAAAGATGGTCTTAAATTTTTCATTGTGACGTGCCATTCTGCCGTACTGAGAAAAAGTAATGTTTCTGAAGATCAATTAAACACTTTATTTCCTTCCATTCTGTCGCTTCAAAGTGCCGGCAGAAAGAAAGTCTTTCATTTTCCATTGTGCCGTTCCATTCTGTCGTAGAGGGAAAAAGTGATTGTGTTATATTGTGATGCTGGTAAGCAGGATTGACTTTGATTGTGACGTTGCAAAGTGACGCTCTGATGAAAGACATGTTCATTCTGACGTACTTCATTGTGACATTACAGGGTTAGGCTCTCTTCCATTCTGTCGCTTCAAAGTGCCGGCAGAAAGAAAGTCTTTCATTTTCCATTGTGCCGTTCCATTCTGCCGTAGAGGGAAAAAGTGATTGTGTTGTGTGATGCTGAGAAGCAGGATTTACTTTGATTGTGACGTTGCAAAGTGACGCTCTGAAGAAAGACATGTTCATTCTAACGCACTTCATTGTGACGTTACAGGGTTAGGCTCACCCTTCCTTCCAATATTCTGCCGGTTCAAAGTGTCGGTAGAAGAAAATTCTCTCATCTTCCATTGTGTCGCTGCATTCTGCCGTAAAGAGGTAAAGGGACTGTCTTTTATTGTGACGTTGCAGCGTCGGTTCGAAAAAATATGGTCTTAAATTTTTCATTGTGTCGTTCCATTCTGCCGTACTGACAAAACAGGTACCTTGTATAGCAACTACCTCCAATTAGAAAGCAGGATTGGCTTTGATTGTGACGTTGCAAAGTGACGCTCTCAACAAAGACATCTTCATTCTGACGGACTTCATTGTGACGTTACAGGGTTAGGCTCAACCCTTCCTTTCATTCTGCCGGTTCAAAGTGCCGGCGGGCAGAAAGAGAGAGTCTTTCATTTTCCATTGTGCCGTTCCATTCTGCCGTAGAGGGAAGAAGTCATTGTGTTATATTGTGATGCTGGTAAGCAGGATTTGACTTTGATTGTGACGTTGCAAAGTGACGCTCTCAAGAAAGACATGTTCATTCTGATGCGCTTCATTGTCACGTTACAGGGTTAGGCTCACCCTTCTTTCCATTCTGCCGGTTCAAAGTGCCGGCAGAAGAAAACTCTCTGATTTTCCATTGTGCCGCTGCATTCTGCCGTACCGAGAAAAGGTAATGTTCCTGATGACAAATTGAAAAGTCAACTTCATTTCCTTCCATTAAGAAGGTGCAAAGAGCGTTGACAAAGACAGAGCTGTACTCTGCTGTACAAAGAAACTACTTTGAACCACATTGTGTTTCATTAATATGGCACTTGTACGGCTGAAAATAAGAGAATGGTGCAGGTTTTCCACCCTGTTATAGTCTCTCTCGTGCTTCCTTACATGAAGTATCCACCGTTTATTGTCCCGTGTATCTCCGCAGAAAATCAACAAACAAAATGGCGGCTCCAGGACGGTGTGGGGACGCCCTTTCCACATCACGGCGTCGACCGTAGCGCCAAATGCACACATTGACGCAAGGGAGACAACTCGTGTACACCAAGAGTATGGAAATAGCCGTGTTGGAGCTAGGGGAGTTACTACTGGTCCAGTGAGGTCGAGTGAGGTATCAAGGTGAAGCCTAGGTGAGGGGGCATCTGATGGGCTGGGTGTGGGGTTGAACTATCGGACTTCTGCGCATGCGCGGTGGCCCAAGGGTATGAAAATAGCCGTGTTGGAGCTAGGGGAGCTACTACTGGTCCAGTGGGGTCGAGTGAGGTATCAAAGTGAATCCAAGTGAAGCCTTCGTGAAGGGGCATCTGATGGGCTGGGTGTGGGGTTGAACTATCGGCATTCTGCGCATGCGCAGTCTGGCCGTAGTATAGAAATAGACGTGTTGGGGTGGTGGTGGTCCCCTAGTGGGTCGATGGGATCGAGTGAGGTATCCATGTGAAGCCTAGGTGAGGGAGTTACATTAGGGTGTCGTATCCATTCTGTTGCGCAGGTCACGTGGGGGTTGTGACGTCATTTCCGGGTTTTTCACTAAAACTACCTCCAAACATAGAAGAGTTCCTAATGTTTCCTCTTAGACGTCCGTATGTTCACCCCTCCGGGTTTTGTTTTTCCCGGCGCGGCCCCGCCCCGGCGCCCGCCAGCGCGAGCGGCGCGCGCGTCATCACGCGGGTTCTCCGGAAGTGCGCGTCATCCCCGGCAGTGCGCGCGTCATACCCGGCAGTGCCCGCGCGGACGCGGGTCAAAAGGTCAAAGGTCACCTCCAGGTCAGACGGTCCAATATGAATAACGACAAGTTCAGCAATGTTCATACAGTTTATTATCCCCAATGTTACATCATACCCAGGCTGGGGGAGCCGCCCTGGGTATGTTTAGTATGTTCACAGCAAAACAAATTGAAATATCAAACACCATGTTTTATTATTTAACGCACCGTCAGATTAGGTACAAGTGTTTACTGAGCTCAAGTCAATGATCAGCATGTAGACATAGAGAGTATGTACGGCATGTTATGGTATTCATCAGTGCACGAGTGACGCATTCAACCGATGGCTGTGGTGAATCACCTTGGTAAGGAAAAATGTAACATTGGTCACCCTCTTCACTGTCCACTTGGTGTTGGGTCGTTGTTGTTGGGCCCATCCCAAGACATCCAATTGTTCCACTTGGTCCAGCATCATCTCTAGTGACCTCCGGTTAATGATGGTAAACGGTTGGTCGTACACTGGGTGGATGGCACTGGAATAGAAATAGCGCAATTCATCCGTCACCTTATGGCATAAGATGTACCCAAATGCTACATTTAATGTGAAGGCCGTAGGTTGGTCATTGAAGATGGTTTCCACGTAGCTGCGTAGACGGGTGAGCTTGGTCAGTGGGAAATTGTAGATATCTTGAATAGGGCGATGACGGTGGAAACAGTGCCGTGTCAGGGTCCAATGGCGCCGAGAGATGTCACTCTCTGGATGATATTCGGGTAAGAGATCGCTAGGAACATTTATGGGCTCGTCCAGAAAATGTTCGATGTATGACGTATGACTCGAAACCGTAACGGTGGGGTCCGGCTGGAAATCCAGGCTCTTCCCAACTGTGGGTATAGGCGGGCTCTCCGTCATCGGATTACCAGTGGCATTCGTCTCCCCGGGCTTATCTTCACTGGGTCTGACCTTCCGCGGCTCCTCTTCAGTAGGAAGTTGTCGCCAAAACCGTGGAGACGGGGCATGAATCAACCGTTGGTGTCGCAGCAACTGACTGCTTCGTTTGAAGAGTTGACCACAGTCCTTACATTGTTCCGTCCCGCCCTCGTGGAATGAACGTTCGTGGCGCAGTAACTTATCCTCCCGATTAAATGACCGTGCGCAGGTTATACAAGTATACCGTGCATCGTTGTGGGTGGAGGCCTCGTGGCGTCGTAAATTATCTAGACGAGTAAACTGCTTCTGGCAAGTTGTGCAAGTGAACATCTTGATGGTTGACAGAGTGTCTGATGAAACGGCAAGGCCGCTCCCCTTTTATAGCACGCTAGCTGGTGATCTATTTTTAGCACACTCTACCCCAAGTCGAGGATCGAGACTGGTGTACTGGTGTACGACTGAGCCGCATTGCGCAGACGCGAAGTACCCGGATGATAGACACGGACGTCACCGATCCGAAAAGACACGGACTTTACCGAAAATACACGCACTTTAACGAAAAGACACGGACGTACCCGAAAAGACACGAAGGTGAACGCCATTGTGGGAAACCCCCACAGACAGGTCAGTACATGCATTCCTATGATGTTCACGCATAATAAAAATGTAATCTGTGTTGCTGTTGTTGCTCCCTTTTTTGGACTAACCCATCAGAATAGTACGTATCACGGACTACACCCGTAGAGCTACATCTGGTCTATAAAACACGTCCCTCTGGATCCCACACCTTCATTTCTACAGAGCCATGGCGGAGATCCAGCCCCATGCGACTCGCATTTTACAGCATGCCACCGCGGTGAATTCATTCACGGGTTACCGAGCAGTGGTCCGGTCCATGTTTGCAGATGGCGACGACAACGAGGGACGACGCCAGATCCTGAACGAGTTCACAGAAGCGGTCCTCCACAGACTGCACTCGATGGAGAGGCGTGCAATCACTCACCACTACTGGACTATGCCAGCCATCCTTGATGCTCGCGCTATGGACCAGGAGCGCTCACGCCGGAACCAGCGCCGGCTGGTTGGCCTCATACTAGTCTGTGCCCTATTGACCATGGCGCTGTGGTATTGACAGTGGGGACTATAAATACGAGGGTCAGACAGAGTGTGTGTCATTCACCGTTCGACATTTGGACCAAGCATGTCACCCGTCCTACGAGCCATCCTGCCCCTTACACCCCAGGTGGGGTTACACGTCTATCAAGATAAAGTCACCCTGGTGGAAGACCGCGGAGATATTTGCTGGTCGCCCGCTGAGACCGTATCGAATACGGTGACGCTACAGCGTGACGGCTGGACCAAATTTAAACGCGTGTTGAGCGACGAGGTCGACGGACACCTCATCCACATAGACAATGCCATCTATGTATACCGTGGACCTTTCTTCGCACGTCTGGGCCGCTACCAAGATGCTACGCGAGGCTTCACCCTAGACCCCCATCTGTGGACAGCCTTGGAGAAAGTAGTGCCTATCGTGGACCAGCTGTTTACACCGGACGAGCGATCATCAGACGAGTTGGAGTGGGCTCGTGCCCTGAGAGAAGCGGCGGCAGAACCCCATGAACAACTACATGAACCCGACGACGACGATGCCATTGATTACCCGGCTACACTCAACCAGCCCAGTGACATGACCACCTGATCCTTTTGATCTCACGGGGTTGTCCCTATAAATACGAGAAACAGTCAACTCTGGTACCATTCACGTACTGACCATGGCGGAGCATATGATACTGGCGTATCTCAGCTTGACCCCCGAGGTTTTCCTGCACGTGCATGCGGATAAGGTCGATATCATGGCGGAGGTGGTGGGAGACACGGACCCTACACAACCGTGCCCGGCTCACATTCGTCTGTCCCGAGAGGGCTGGACCAAATTCAAACGGGTGTTGTCTGGTGAACTGGACGGCGATCTCATCCACGATGTCACGATGTGTACATCCGATGCGGCCCTTTCTTTGCTCAATTGGCTCGGCTAGATGGGGGTACAGTGCATTTTACCCTTCACCCTGATCTATGGTCTGCATTGGAAGATGCCGTGGTAGATGTGGATGAAGTGCTTATCAAGCGGTCATCAGACGAGTTGGACTGGTCATTTGCCATGGACACTGTGAAAGCCCATGAAGAAAATCAGAAAGAAACTCCGGCCCAAGATATACCCGTTATAAATAAACGATAGAGCCAGGGTGCATCATCATTGTGTCACCATGAAGCGCTGGGAGAAGGTGCTGGATAACTTATACTACAGTCCCGACAGTCCGGCGGCCTATAGTGCATTGTCGGCTCTCTATCGAGCGGCCAAACCCCAGGGGATACAACGTGCCCAAGTCCGAGATTGGTTAAGAAGACAAGACACCTATACCTTACATCGATCTGTCCGTCGCCATTTTCTACGGAACCGGGTCATCGTGGGAGGAATAGATGCCCAGTGGCAAGCGGATTTGGTCGATATGAGCGCCTTTGCCAAACACAACGATGAGAATCGGTATATCTTGACGTGCATCGATATCCTATCCAAGTATGCGTGGGTGGTACCCATCCGGACGAAAACGGGGGCAAATCTCATAGCGGCGTTCAAAGACATCTTCAAGACCGGGCGCAAACCTTTGTATTTGCAAACCGACGAAGGCACGGAATTCCTCAACAGACCGTTCCAAGCCTTTCTCAAGAAACAGAAGGGTTTTTCTTCCATACGTACAACGAGACCAAGGCTTCCGTGGTGGAGAGGTTCAACAGGACATTCAAAGGCCGCATGTATAAATATTTCACCTATAAGAATACAAGGCGGTACATCGATGTTCTCCCGAAACTGGTGAGGGGTTACAATCGAGCCTATCATCGGAGTATAGAGAGAGCCCCCATTACCGTGACCCAACGCAATGAAGCCCAAGTCCGGCGTGTCTTGTACCCCAGGCCATCGCAGCGAACGACGAAGGCGGTGTACAAGGTCGGGGACCCTGTACGGATCAGTAAAGTCAAGGGCAAGTTCGAGAAAAGTTACTTGCCCAACTGGAGCGATGAGCACTTCCTGATTAAACGGCGCCTACCCCGACAGCGGCGAGTCTATGAACTGGAAGATCTTCAAGGGCAACCGTTGCTGGGGACGTGTTACGAGACGGAATTACAGCCTGTTGTAAAAACACAGCAAGACTACTACACGGTGGAGCAGATTTTGAAAACGGAACGTCGACGTGGCAAACTGTTTCATTTCGTGAAATGGCAAGGTTGGCCCAGTTCCTTCAATTCCTGGGTCGCGGCCAACCAGGTGAAACGACTATAAAGCCAGACACCACTGCCGTCCTCCTTCATTCCACGTCCGACCACAGTGCTATGGACCACAAACAGCAGCTGCCTCTGAACACAGCGTCTTCCAAAACGCGCAAAGCACAAGTGGGCTTTGGGGTGCTAGTGCTAAGCCTGCTGAGTGTGTTGTACGGAGGTGTGTTTTACGACGTAGCCTATGTCAGCACGTTACTTAACCAACTGAGAACACCAGGCACCAGTGAAACCGGTCTACAGAGAGCACCAGTCGTATCGAGCCCAGTCACCACCACCACACCCCGTGTACAAGCCACGTCGAGTGTAAGCTCTACACCTACACCAAGTACGCCCACTACGTCTGAACACCCACCGGATTTCATCCTTCACAGTGAACCGACGACCCACGTTGTACCCACCCCCAGCACCATCCCTGACAGTGAACAGACAACGACGACCGACGTTGTACCCACCACCACTCCAGTTCACTCGTACGAAATTTACAAGAGCGGGTCACCACGACAACGGATACACCTCGAACCATGGACCCTGGGTGGCAGCATCCCTTCACTTGCGTCATCGCAGGACCGACGGTTTCAGGCAAAACGCACTTCGTCAGGAAGCTCCTTCAACACGCCGACAGCATGACAACCCCACCTATTGCCCGAGTCGTGTGGTGTTACGGAGAATGGCAGGCAGCGTATGCAGCAATGCCCCACATCACGTTCGTGGAAGGCCTACCCAACCTGGCCGATTTGGAACCCGACACCTTGGTGGTTCTGGATGATCTCATGGCGGAGACGGATGCGCGGGTCACCCAACTCTTTACCAAAGGCAGCCATCATCGACGGATCAGCATCATCTACATTGTGCAGAATCTGTTCAGTAAAAACAAAGAACATCGGAATATCAGCTTATATGCCCATTACCTGGTGGTCTTCAAAAACCCGAGAGATACCACTCAACTGCTGCACCTGGCCAGACAGATGTATCCCGGCCGCACACCGTTTGCGTTGGAAGCCTTTAAAGATGCCACAACCCCTCAGCACGGGTATATGCTCTTCGACCTCAAGCAAGCCACCCCCGACCACCTTCGACTACGGACCGGCATCTTTCCCGGAGAGGCCCACCACGTGTACATGCAAAAATAATGTAAACACACCCACAGTGGCTCCCCCAGCTGGGGTCTGTGTGTTTGATGATGGGGAATAATAAAAAGAATGAATACCACAGCAGGGTTGACTTTGTCTCTGAGGTAGATAAAAAGAGCAGCGTTGTGGGTTCTGGCATTAGTTGTACAGGATGTCTGCGCGAGTACGGAAGCACGCTCCCACGCTCCGTGTATTGAAGACGGCCCACCCGAGTTAGTCCGAACCATTGTACGCGGTGCGGACCCTGACCTTGTACGCTGTCTGTGCGAGATCGGGTACAACCTGTTAAAAGGCAACGTACCACTGACTCCGGCTCAGAAGACCAAGTTGGCCAAGCATAAGACAGGTCTCCGAACCCTAGTCCAGAAGCGGGTCCCTCAAACACAAAAGAAAAAGGTGTTACAGAAAGGCGGCTTTCTCGGGGCCATCTTAGCACCGTTGGCCGCTTCCGTGTTGGGTCCAGTATTGGGTGGACTCTTCGGCCGACAATGAACCACACGAAAAAAATGGTCCTCGTCGAACCACGGTTCCTGCAAAACCTCCAATCACCCTACACTGTCCCACCTACGGTGAAGACCATAAACACCCTCGATGGAGAGATGCAACAGATCTTACAGAGACCGGGGTTAAGCGACAGTGAGAAAGTACAACGGTACAATGAGACGCTTCAACGGTACATGACGTTCATGGACCAATACAAAACTCGCTCTACCCCAGCAACAGCACCACAACCACCACCACCACCACCACGTGACAGACCGCCGACCTCAGCACCGTTCCAACAGCCGGGTGGGGTAGCCCCCACAGCCCCACAGTGGGTGGAAGACGAAGTGCTGAAGAGTGTACCTGCCTCGTTCAAGAAACAAGCTGGCCTGGTATTACAACGGATGAAACAGAATCCTAACATGACTTGGAATGATAAAGGCGAACTCCTGGTACAGAATCAGGTGGTCCCCGGGACCCACATGACGGATTTAGTGAATGATCTGATGCGTCAACGCAGATCGCACACGGATCCTCGAGGATGGGAGGTCTTCGCTCAAGGCTTGAAAGACATGCATGTACCACAGGAATTGGTGGGGAACCCCCACCGCTGGGCCTTTATGCAGCGTGACTCACCGACTCGTGCACCACGACTCTCACCACAACCTTCTTGGGAAGCCGACTGGGAACCGGAGTCACCCCCCAAAACTCCACCACCACCACAACGGGCACCTTCTTTTCAAACCTTTAAAAAACCACCCTCGATGAGGACACCCCACATCTCCAGAGCCGTGACACGTAGCAAGTCAACGCGACGAACACGACGCCGGACACAACCGCCCAAGGCCTGGAACACCTATTAAAACCAACAGCAGCAGCAGGACAGCTCAGTCGCCATGTTTTACCTCACCCTACCCAGTAACAGTTCGCTGGATGTGTTTCCTGACAACACCTTGGCCAAGTACGTGACCCAGTTACCGCAACCGTTGCATTTACCTGGGCGCTGGGAATGTGGCCTCGTGGATATCCAATACCCTTACTCGTGGTACAACGTGCGAGCCAATGAAGTGTGGTACGAGGTGACCTACGAAGGCAAAAACACCCGACTCACCCTCCCCGAAGGCCAATACGATACCCCCAAGGAGTTCATGGGTGGGCTGTCAAGACTGTTGCATTAGAAGGCTCTACGGGAGGTCACGAATAGTTCAAAACCCATCAAATCCTTTCCCTTCAAGAATCACGTGGACTTCGATTACAACGACAAGGCACAGCTTATCGTCACCGGCAAGGCGAGTGTCGTACTGAGTCCTATCCTACAGCAAATGCTGGGTTTCGATCTAAAGACGTTCGCTGGTCCAACCGAACACCATGGCGAGATGCCGATGGATATGAAGTCGGGTATGTACGGACTCTACGTCTACTCGGACGTGGTGGACAACCACATAGTGGGCGATATCAACACACCTCTTTGTGCGATATCAACACACCTCACCTCCTCATTAAAAAGACGTATGGAGGTCAAGTCACCCACAGTTTCACCCACATGCTCTACTTGCCCGTACGACAAACTGACATCAACACGATCACGGTGGATATAAGAGATGACACGGGACGACCGGTGGCATTCGAACGAGGAAAAGTGGTGCTGACACTTCATTTTCGACAAGCACGTGATCCCCACTTTGCATAATGAAAGTACCTTACGAGTGCGATGCACGCAGCTATGCCGACTATTATGCCCAACAGGCCGGGGGTGGCTTTCCGGTCTTTAGCGGTGCACGCATGCAACGAGGACATGGACTGGGGAACATACTCGGCAGCATCGTCAAAACGTTCCTGCCCTTGGTGACGCGTGGGGTGAAAGCAATGGGCAAACAAGCGGTACGCAGTGGACTGCAAGTGGCCGGTGATGTCTTGGGGGGTACGGCACCCAAAGAAGCCTTGAAACGGCGGGCCAAAGAAGCGGGAGGCGTCTTGGTGGCCAAAGCACAACGCACCGTAGGGAATAAAAGAGCTGCCCCACCGAGACCACGCACCAGTCGACGACCGACCCAGCGACGACGCACATCGAAGAAGACAAAGGATATCTTTTCTTAAAACATGTCCTTGATCCACGCCGAGTCCTGCCCCTCCACCAACAGTGAATTTGATTTGTGGACCGTGCCGCCCACACAGACCAGTGTCGAACAAGGATTATGGGTGGAGCATCTCCCGCTCTCCAGCATCAACGAAACCGGGCCCATCGAGTTCACCATCAGTAATGCGGATACGGCCTATGTAGATTTAGCCCATACATACTTGTATGTGAAAGCCAAGGTGGTCAATGGAGCTGGCACCAGAATCGCTGACCAAGCAACGGTGGGCCCGACGAATATCTGGCTGCACGCGATGTTTCAGCAGGTGGATATTTTTCTCAGCGACAAACTCATCAGTGACTCCACCAACACGTACCCCTATCGAGCCTACATCGAGACCCTGTTGTCGTATGGCCGAGAGGCTAAAAAATCTAAGCTGACAACCGCTTTATTCTACAAGGACACGCCCGAGCACATGGACACGGTGGACAATGGGGGATATAACAAACGGAAGGCTTTCACTGCGAACAGTGCCTCGGTGGATATGATGGGTCGACTGCACGCAGACATGTTCATGCAAGACCGGTACCTCTTGAACAAGATCCCCATCAAAATCCGACTGATACGGGCGCCTCCGACCTTCGCCTTGATGGCCACTAACGTAGAGGGGCATGCAGCGGACTATAAGATTGTCATCCAAGACGCAGTCCTGTATGTCCGAAAAGTGAAACCGAATCCAGCCGTTCAATTGGGACACATGAAAGCCTTGGAAACAAAACCAGCCCAGTACCCTATCCGACGTGTACAAACCAAAGTGTTCTCTGTGCCTGCTGGAAATATGGGCGCCAACAAAGAAAACCTGTTCCTGGGGGAACTACCCAAGCGATTGATCCTGGCCTGTGTGGAAAATACCAGTTTCAGCGGAGCCTACCCAGAGAATCCGTTTGACTTTCAACATTTCGGCATCAATTTTGTGGCCCTGCATGTGGATGGATAACAGGTGCCAGCCACGGCCTTAACACCGAACTTTGGGCGGAGGAATTTCATTCGAGCCTATCAGAGCCTGTTTAGAGCCACAGGTCAAATCAACCAGGACGAAGGGAATATGGTCAGTCGGGAGGACTACGCGAACGGATACACGTTGTTCTGTTTCGATCTAACCCCCACCTTAGAGAACGACCATCAGCTGGCCCTGGCCAAGCAAGGCAACTTACGGTTGGAAATCCACTTTGCACGAGCCCTGGCGACCACCGTCAATGTGATCTGCTACGCCGAGTTTGACAACATCATTCAAGTGGACAAGGCGCGCAACGTCCTGTGTGACTTCTCCACCTAACATGGATACAGACCAGATAACCACCGTGCTGGAGAATGACCCAGGGACACGTAGGGTGTTTCAAGGGGTGTTCGCCCGAGATGTGTTTCCATTAGACCGTATGTATCCTGCTGCTTACGTTCTCAACACGGACCCGATGGATCGGCCCGGTGAACACTGGGTGGCCGTGTACTTGACAGAACAGCAGGGCGAATACTTTGACCCGTACGGCCTGCCACCCCTCCATCCCGATTTAACAGACTTCATGGATCAAGGCACAGAGACGTGGTGTTGGAACAGTCAAACGTTGCAAAGCCTGACCAGTGGCGTGTGCGGACAATATTGCTTGTTTTACCTGTACCATCGATGCCGGGGAAGACCCTTATCTACCATCGTACAGATGTTTGACGAGTACCCCCAGGCCGAGGACCGCGATGTACTCGTCTATGACTGGGCCGCCCATCATTTCAATGTACAAGCCCCGTTCTGGGCTTAAGTTAATGACAAGCCCCTTGTTCTGGGCTTAAGTTTACAAGCCCCTTGTTCTGGGCTTCAATGTACAAGCCCCTTGTTCTGGGCTTCAGTTAATTACAAGCCCCTTGTTCTGGGCTTCAGTTAATTACAAGCCCCTTGTTCTGGGCTTCAGTTTTCACGTGGTTGTTCTCACGTTGTTGTTGTTCACTGAATAAAAAAAATGAGATCTCACCAAAAAACCCTGTCTTGTGTGTTTTATTCATAATGCATCAATGCCCAATATGGAGATTCAGTCAAACTGAAATCAGTGGTGTAGGATGGGGCCAAAATGTAACCCATCAAGGTTAGAATGCAAGAGCACTATAGTAAAAATAGAGAGCCAATGAAATCAGCCTACAGACCAAGTACGTGTTTTTGGTCTAGGTTTGGAGCGGGCATTTCATTGAGGTGCGTGTATACGGTGAGTGAAGAGACTCGTCCAACACGTATAGATTATGTTGATGACTATAAGTTCTAGGTAACCCATCAAGGTTAGAATGCAAGAGCACTATAGTAAAAATAGAGAGCCAATGAAATCAGCCTACAGACCAAGTACGTGTTTTTGGTCTAGGTTTGGAGCGGCATTTCATTGAGGTACGTGTATACGGTGAGTGAAGAGACTCGTCCAACACGTATAGATTATGACTATAAGTTCTATGAGCATAATGCATGAAACTGGTTTTGAACACCGTATTAGCCAATCAGTGGCCTACAATGGAGCCAAAGGTAACCCATCCATGTCCAGAAAACATAACCTGGGTGTACAAGAACCCAGATGTAGGCGCGGACGTCAGCGAAAGCACACCGTGAGTACCCCAATTCGATTGGCTGATTGTTCGACCGCTGATTGGTTCTTTTTCTCGACCGCTGATTGGCTCTTTTTCTCGACCGCTGATTGGTGCAAATGGAACTGCCCATCTTTCCCAGGTTCATCTAGAATCCCCTTTTTGGTGCTCAAGCTCTGACTATAGCGATGCCGCAACATTGTCTCATTGGACATTGGACCGTTTGACCTGGAGGTGACCCTTTGACCTGACATGCGTCCGCGCGCGCACTGCCGGGGATGACGCGCACTTCCGGAGAACCCGCGTGATGACGCGCGCGCCGCTCGCGCTGGCGGGCGCCGGGGCGGGGCCGCGCCGGGAAAAACAAAACCCGGAGGGGTGAACATACGGACGTCTAAGAGGAAACATTAGGAACTCTTCTATGTTTGGAGGTAGTTTTAGTGAAAAACCCGGAAGTGACGTCACAACCGCCACGTGACCTGCGCAACAGAATGGATACGACACCCTAATGTAACTCCCTCACCTAGGCTTCACATGGATACCTCATCGATCCCATCGACCCACTAGGGGACCACCACCACCCCAACACGTCTATTTCTATACTACGGCCAGACTGCGCATGCGCAGAATGCCGATAGTTCGACCCCACACCCAGCCCATCAGATGCCCCTTCACGAAGGCTTCACCTGGATACCTCATACGACTCCATTGGCCCATTCGGGGCTCCCCTAGCTCCAACACGGCTATTTCCATACCCTTGGACCACCGCGCATGCGCAGAATGACGCTAGTTCAAACCAGCTAGTCCAGTCAGATGCCCCTTCACCTAGGCTTCACTTGGATACCTCACTCAACTCCATCGGCCCATGAGCAGCTTCGCTAGCTCCAACACGGCTATTTCCATACCCTTGGGCCACCGCGCATGCGCAGAAGGCCGATATTTCAACCCCACACCCAACCCAGTCAGATGCCCCTTCACCTAGGCTTCACTTGGATACCTCACTCGACCCCATCGGAGCAGTAGTAACTCACCTAGCTCCCAACACGGCTATTTCCATACCCTTGGGCCACCGCGCATGCGCAGAAGGCCGATATGTCAAACCCGCTAGTCCAGTCAGATGCCCCTTCACCTAAGCTTCACTTTGATACCTCACTCGACCCCATCGGACCAGTAGTAACTCCCCTAGCTCCAACACGGCTATTTCCATACCCTTGGGCCACCGCGCATGCGCAGAATGCCGATATTTCAAACCCGCTAGTCCATCAGATGCCCCTTCACCTAAGCTTCACTTTGATACCTCACTCGACCCCACTGGACCAGTAGTAACTCCCCTAGCTCCAACACGGCTATTTTCATACCCTTGGGCCACCGCGCATGCGCAGAATGACGCTATGTCAAACCCGCTAGTCCAGTCAGATGCCCCTTCACCTAGGCTTCACTTTGATACCTCACTCGACCCCATCGGACCAGTAGTAACTCCCCTAGCTCCCAACACGGCTATTTCCATACCCTTGGGCCACCGCGCATGCGCAGAATGACGCTAGTTCAACCCCACACCCAACCCATCAGATGCCCCTTCACCTAAGCTTCACTTTGATACCTCACTCGACCCCACTGGACCAGTAGTAACTCCCCTAGCTCCCAACACGGCTATTTCCATACCCTTGGGCCACCGCGCATGCGCAAAATGACGCTATGTCAAACCCGCTAGTCCAGTCAGATGCCCCTTCACCTAGGCTTCACTTTGATACCTCACTCGACCCCATCGGACCAGTAGTAACTCCCCTAGCTCCCAACACGGCTATTTCCATACCCTTGGGCCACCGCGCACACCCAACCCATCAGATGCCCCTTCACCTAAGCTTCACTTTGATACCTCACTCGACCCCACTGGACCAGTAGTAGCTCCCCTAGCTCCAACACGGCTATTTTCATACCCTTGGGCCACCGCGCATGCGCAGAAGTCCGATAGTTCAACCCCACACCCAGCCCATCAGATGCCCCCTCACCTAGGCTTCACTTTGATACCTCACTCGACCCCACTGGACCAGCAGTAACTCCCCTAGCTCCAACACGGCTATTTCCATACTCTTGGTGTACACGAGTTGTCTCCCTTGCGTCAATGTGTGCAGATGGCGCTACGGTCGACGCCGTGATGTGGATAGGGCGTCCCCACACCATCCTGGAGTCGCCTTTTTGTTTGTTGATTTTCTGCGGAGATACACGGGACAATAAACGCTCGACCCTAGGGTGGTACAGATGCTAGACTGATCCTATTAACATGGTACAACACCTATAGATTATGTTTATTATTATTATATGGCTTAGACGTTTTTTGAGGGTAATGTGAGGGTTTTTTCTCCCCGTGACCTCCCCACCGCCTCGTTTGCTCCCTTGCGCTGCCATTTTGAACCCACCACCACCACCCACACTGGCCGCCATTTTGGTCCCACCACCACCACCCACACTGGCCGCCATTTTGGTCCCACCACCACCACCCACACTGGCCGCCATTTTGGTCCCACCACCACCACCCCCACTGGCCGCCATTTTGGTCCCACCACCACCACCCACACTGGCCGCCATTTTGAACCCACACCCACACCCACATCTACCACCATCGAGAACATGCCTTGATCACGTGATCATCACGTGATCAAGTTCCTCCCCAATCCTCCCCAATGTGACGTCATTAAGTAGGTCAAGTTACCTCAATTGAGGTTACCCACACTTGCACTCAGTGACCTTTCCTCCCCAATCCTCCCCAAATGCACTCAAAATCAGGGGTCAAGTTAACTCAATTTATGTAGACCCTACTACTGACCTTTGATAATTTCAGTACCTGGCATATCATCCATTGAGGTACCCACTAAAAAATGCGCTGATTTCGATGATGTTCTAATCTTTAGGTCATCGTGACCTTGGCATTTTACCTACTGACTTAAATAGTAGTACGAGATATTTGTTTCACGCCATAATTATCCTGGCGAAATATGAGAGAAGTCGACCAATTTGTTGAAAACCTTGAAAGCGCAATAGCGAAATTCGGAAGAACAAGGTGAAGAAGAACGTGTATTCCCTAAATGATGTTGTCCAATAATAATAGGTGGACAACATACGCGGTACTTACGTTGGTCGACTTCACCGTTGATGCATATCGTAATAAATAATGGCATATAAATCCAGAGAAATGTTGACGCAGTCATCTTGCTGAGTACATGTATATCGGTGGTCTGTATATGATTCTACTCCAGTCTCCGGCTTATGTAAATAAATATATAACTTAGAAGTTATGTACCCCAACCAAACACTCTTGGGAAGCGCAAGACCAATATAGCTAGCGCTCTATACATTTCCCACATCCACTGTATTGACTAATAGCTATAGCTAAACATATCCACTCTATTGTTACGGCACAACAAAGTAGATCATGTGAGAATGTTATCAATGTCAAACTCTTCAGAAGTACTGATATGCGTTATCATCGACCTATCTGAAGACAGATATAGGCCAGTGCCAAATACAATGACAAAACAGATCATTTAAATCAGCTTTCTCGTTGAAGCAACGATATCCAAGGTCTTTATGAGTATATTCACTCAACTATAATTCAAATGTTCAACTTAACGAAGGCTCAAACAGGCTACTGTTCCCGAATCTGTAAAGTTAGACGAGGTAGCTTCACTGTCTAAAAGGAATGACATCCTTCTGAATAACAATTATTGGACTGTACAGTGTAGTATGGAGTATGGAATTTCAGCTCAATTGCATTGAAAGTCATTTTGGCAGGTTGCCAGCATTCTGTCGTGCAGGGGCTCTCTGGTCACATGAGTAGTAGCGTTAACGGGAATTGATGTCTATTTCACCCGGATGTAGAGGTCATTTGTGGCGGTCACGTGGCGGGAGGAGAGGTCAAGGGCAGTATAGTTCCGGCAGAAGGACCAAAAGCTACCTCCAACACAGGAGAGTTCCAATTGTTGGAGGGGATGTATTCAGGATGTATTCATCCGCGGTGATGCGGTCTGGTGGCGGTTTTGGCGGTGATTCGGTCTCGGGAAAAAGCTTTCGCGGAGAAAAAGTAGTCCCTAGATAAAATGGTCCGATGGGGTCGAGTGAGGTATCAAAGTGAAGCTTATGTGAAGGGGCATCTGATGGGCTGGGTATGGGGTTGAATTAGGGTCATTCTGCGCATGCGCGGTGGCCCTAGGGTATGGAAATAGACGTGTTGGAGCTAGGGGAGCTACTCATGGTCCAATGGGGTCGAGTGAGGTATCAAAGTGAAGCATTCGTGAAGGGGCATCTAATGGGCTGGGTGTGGGGTTGAACTATCGGCATTCTGCGCATGCGCGGTGGCCCAAGGGTATGAAAGTAGACGTTTTGGGAGCTAGGGGAGCCCCTCATGGGCCGATGGAATTGTATGAGGTATCCATGTGAAGCCTAGGTGAAGGGGCATCTGATGTGTTGGGTGTGCGGTAGGAATATCATTCTGCGCATGCGCAGACGCAATGCGGAGTTCTCGTCCAATCAGAAGCGAGTATTTCAAATCCGTCACACAGCACTCGTCCAGTGAGAAGCGAGTATTTTGACCCGGTGCATTATGGGGCATATCCAAGATGGCGGCACGTATGTTCAAGATGGCGGCACATCCGGTGTCGAAAACTGGTCATTTTGTCGGGATGTGGTCACCTAGTGTCGAAAACTGGACCCTGTATGGGTCCCACTCACGGTGTGCTTTCGCTGACGTCCGCGCCTACATCTGGGTTCTTGTACACCCAGGTAATGTTTTCTGGACATTGATGGGTTACCTTTGGCTCCATTCTAGGCCACCGATTGGCTAATACGGTGTTCAAAGCCAGTTTCATGCATTATGCTCATAGAACTTATAGTCATAAACTTAATCTATACGTGTTGGACGAGTCCCTTCACTCACCGTATACACGTTCCTCAATGAAATGCCCGCTCCAAACCTAGACCAAAAACACGTACTTGGTCTGTAGGCTGATTTCATTGGCTCTATTTTTACTATAGTGCTCTTGCATTCTAACCTTGATGGGTTACATATAACTTATAGTCATAAACTTAATCTATACGTGTTGGGCGAGTCTCTTCACTCACCGTATACACGTACCTCAATGAAATGCCCGCTCCAAACCTAGACCAAAAACACGTACTTGGTCTGTAGGCTGATTTCATTGGCTGTCTATTTTTACTATAGTGCTCTTGCATTCTAACATTGATGGGTTACATTTTGGCCCCATCCTACACCACTGATTTCAGTTTGACTGAATCTCCACATTGGGCATTGATGCATTATGAATAGAACACACAAGACAGGTTTTTTTTGGTGAGATCTCTTTTTTTTATTCAGTAACAACAACAACGTGAGAACAACCACGTGAAAACTGAAGCCCAGAACAAGGGGCTTGTACATTGAAAGAACTGAAGCCCAGAACAAGGGGCTTGTAAACTGAAGCCCAGAACAGGGGGCTTGTAAACTTAAGCCCAGAACAAGGGGCTTGTAATTAACTTAAGCCCAGAACGGGACTTGTACATTGAAATGATGGGCGGCCCAGTCATAGACGAGTACATCGCGGTCCTCGGCCTTGGGGTACTCGTCAAACATCTGTACGATGGTAGATAAGGGTCTTCCCCGGCATCGATGGTACAGGTAAAACAAGCAATATTGTCCGCACACGCTACTGGTCAGGCTTTGCAACGTTTGACTGTTCCAACACCACGTCTCTGTGCCTTGATCCATGAAGTCTGTTAAATCGGGATGGAGGGGTGGCAGGCCGTACGGGTCAAAGTATTCCCCCTGCTGTTCTGTCAAGTACACGGCCACCCAATGTTCACCGGGTCGATCCATCGGGTCCGTGTTGAGAACGTATGCAGCAGGATACATGCGGTCTAATGGGAACACATCTCGGGCGAACACCCCTTGAAAGACCCTACGTGTCTCTGGGTCATTCTCCAGCACGGTGGTTATCTGGTCTGTATCCATGTTAGGTGGAGAAGTCACACAGGACGTTGCGCGCCTTGTCCACTTGAATGATGTTGTCAAACTCGGCGTAGCAGATCACATTGACAGTGGTCGCCAGGGCTCATGCAAAGCGGATTTCCACCCGTAAATTGCCTTGCTTGGCCAGGGCCAGCTGATGGTCGTTCTCTAAGGTGGGGGTCAGATCGAAACAGAACAACGTGTATCCGTTCGCGTAGTGCTCCCGACTGATGAAATTCCCTTCGTCCTGGTTGATTTGACCGGTGGCTGTAAACAGGCTCTGATAGGCTCGAATGAAATTCCTGCGCCCAAAGTTCGGTGTTAAGGCCGTGGCTGGCAGCTGTTGTCCATCCACATGCAGGGCCACAAAATTGATGCCGATATGTTGAAAGTCAAACGGATTCTCTGGGTAGGCTCCGCTGAAACTGGTATTTTCCACACAGGCCAGGATCAATCGCTTGGGTAGTTCCCCCAGGAACAGGTTTTCTTTGTTGGCGCCCATATTTCCAGCAGGCACAGAGAACACTTTGGTTTGTACACGTCGAATAGGGTACTGGGCTGGTTTTGTTTCCAAGGCTTTCATGTGTCCCAATTGAACGGCTGGATTCGGTTTCACTTTTCGGACATACAGCACTGCCTCTTGGATGACAATCTTATAGTCCGCTGCATGCCCGTCTACGTTAGTGGCCATCAAGGCGAAGGTCGGAGGCGCCCGTATCAGTCGGATTTTGATGGGGATCTTGTTCAAGAGGTACCGGTCTTGCATGAAGATGTCTGAGAGCAGCCGACCCATCATATCCACCGAAGTAGCGTTCGCAGTGAAAGCCTTCCGTTTGCTATATCCCACATTGTCCACCGTGTCCATGTGCTCGGGTGTGTCCTGGTAGAATAAACCGGCTGTCTGCTGAGATTTTTTAGCCTCTCGGCCATACGACAACAGGGTCTCGATGTAGGCTCGGTACGGGTACGTGTTGGTCGAGTCACTGATGAGTTTGTCGCTGAGAAAAACATCCACCTGTTGAAACATGGAGTGCAGCCAGAGATTCGTCGGGCCCACCGTTGCAGCTTGGACGATTCTGGTGCCATCCCCACTGACCACCTTGGCTTTCACATACAAGTATGTATGGGCTAAATCCACATAGGCCGTATCCGCATTACTGATGGTGAACTCGATGGGCCCTGTTTCGTTGATGCTGGAGAGCGGGAGATGCTCCACCCATAATCCTTGTTCGGCACTGGTTTGTGTGGGCGGCACGGTCCACAAATCAAATTCACTGTTGGTGGAGGGGCAGGACTCAGCGTGGATCAAGGACATGTTTAAGAAAATATATCCTTTGTCTTCTTCGATGTGCGTCGTCGCTGGGTCGGTCGTCGACTGGTGCGTGGTCTCGGTGGGGCAGCTCTTTTATTCCCTACGGTGCGTTGTGCTTTGGCCACCAAGACGCCTCCCGCTTCTTTGGCCCGCCGTTTCAAGGCTTCTTTGGGTGCCGTACCTCCCAAGACATTACCGGCCACTTCCAGTCCACTGCGTACCGCTTGTTTACCCATTGCTTTCACCCCACGCGTCACCAAGGGCAGGAACGTTTTGACGATGCTGCCGAGTATGCTCCCTAGCCCATGTCCTCGTTGCATGCGTGCACCGCTAAAGACCGGAAAGCCACCCCCGGCCTGTTGGGCATAATAGTCCATATAGCTGCGTGGATCGCACTCGTAAGGTACTTTCATTATGCACGTGGGGAGCACGTGCTTGTCGAAAATGAAGTGCCAGCACCACTTTCCCGCGTTCGAATGCCACCGGTCGTCCCGTGTCATCTCTTATATCCACCGTGATCGTGTTGATGTCGGTTTGTCGAACGGGCAAGTAGAGCATGTGGGTGAAACTGTGGGTGACTTGATCTCCATACGTCTTTTTAATGGGGACTACCCGTAACAGAGGTGTGTTGATATCGCCCAGGATGTGGTTGTCCACCACGTCCGAGTAGACGTAGAGTCCGTACATACCCGACTTCATATCCATCGGGATCTCGCCATGGTGTTCGGTGGGACCAGCGAACGTCTTTAGATCGAAACCCAGCATTTGCTGTAGGATAGGACACTCGCCTTGCCGGTGACGATAAGCTGTGCCTTGTCGTTGTGTGCGTTGTAATCGAAGTCCACGTGATTCTTGAAGGGAAAGGATTTGATGGGTTTTGAAGTTTTCGTGACCTCCCGTAGAGCCTTATAATGCAACAGTCTTGTCAGCCCACCCATGAACTCCTTGGGGGTATCGTATTGGCCTTCGCGCAGGGTGAGTCGGGTGTCTTTTCCTTCGTAGGTCACCTCGTACCACACTTCATTGGCTCGCACGTTGTACCATGAGTAAGGGTACTGAATATCCACCAGTCCACATTCCCACCGGCCAGGTAAATGTAACGGTTGTGGTAATTGAGTCACATACTTGGCCACGGTGTTGTCAGGAAACACATCCAGCGAACTGTTACTGGGTAGGGTGAGGTAAAACATGGCGACTGAGCTGTCCTGCTGCTGCTGTTGGTTTTAATAGGTGTTCCAAGCCTTGGGCGGTTGTGTCCGGCGTCGTGTTCGTCGCGTTGACTTGCTACGTGTCACGGCTCTGGAGATGTGGGGTGTCCTGATCGAGGGTGGTTTTTTAAAGGTCTGAAAAGAAGGTGCCCGTTGTGTGGTGGTGGAGTTTTGGGGGGTGACTCCGGTTCCCAGTCGGCTTCCCAAGAAGGTTGTGGTGAGAGTCGTGGTGCACGACTCGGCGATTGCTGGGTTCGCTGCATAAAGGCCCAGCGCTGGGGGTTCCCCACCAATTCCTGTGGTACATGCATGTCTTTCAAGCCTTGAGCGAAGACCTCCCATCCTCGAGGATCCATGTGCGACCTGCGTTGACGCATCAGATCATTCACTAAATCCGTCATGTGGGTCCCCGGGACCACCTGATTCTGTACCAGGAGTTCGCCTTTATCATTCCAAGTCATGTTAGGATTCTGTTTCATCCGTTGTAATACCAGGCCAGCTTGTTTCTTGAACGAGGCAGGTACACTCTTCAGGACTTCGTCTTCCACCCACTGTGGGGCTGTGGGTGGTACCCCACCCGGCTGTTGGAGCGGTGCTGAGGTCGGCGGTGTGTCACGTGGTGGTGGTGGTGGTGGTGGGGTAGAGAGGGTTTTGTATTGGTCCATGAACGTCATGTACCGTTGAAGCGTCTCATTGTACCGTTGTACTTTCTCACTGTCGCTTAACCCCGGTCTCTGTAAGATCTGTTGCATCTCTCCATCGAGGGTGTTTATGGTCTTCACCGTAGGTGGGACAGGGTAGGGTGATTGGAGGTTTTGAAGGAATCGTGGTTCGACGAGGACCATTTTTTTGGTGTGGTTCATTGTCGGCCGAAGAGTCCACCCAATACTGGACCCAACACGGAAGCGGCCAACGGTGCTAAGATGGCCCCGAGAAAGCCGCCTTTCTGTAACACCTTTTTCTTTTGTGTTTGAGGGACCCGCTTCTGGACTAGGGTTCGGAGACCTGTCTTATGCTTGGCCAACTTGGTCTTCTGAGCCGGAGTGAGTGGTACGTTGCCTTTTAACAGGTTGTACCCGATCTCGCACAGACAGCGTACAAGGTCAGGGTCCGCACCGCGTACAATGGTTCGGACCAACTCGGGTGGGGCCGTCCTCAATACACGGAGCGTGGGAGCGTGCTTCCGTACTCGCGCAGACATCATGTACAACTAATGCCAGAACCCACAACTCTGCTCTTTTTATCTATCTCAGAGACAAAGTCAACCCTGCTGTGGTATTCATTCTTTTTTTTATTATCCCCATCATCAAACACACACACATCCCAGCTGGGGGAGCCACTGTGGGTGTGTTTACATTATTTTTGCAAGTACACGTGGTGGGTCTCTCCGGGAAGATGCCGGTCCGTAGTCGAAGGTGGTCGGGGGTGGCTTGCTTGAGGTCGAAGAGCATATACCCGTGCTGAGGGGTTGTGGCATCTTTAAAGGCTTCCAACGCAAACGGTGTGCGGCCGGGATATATCTGTCTCGCCAGGTGCAGCAGTTGAGTGGTATCTCTCGGGTTTTTGAAGACCACCAGGTAGTGGGCATTTAAGCTGATGTTCCGATGTTCTTTGTTTTTACTGAACAGATTCTGCACAATGTAGATGATGCTGAGCCGTCGATGGTGGCTGCCTTTGGTAAAGAGTTGGGTGACCCGCGCATCCGTCTCCGCCATGAGATCATCCAGAACCACCAAGGTGTCGGGTTCCAAATCGGCCAGGTTAGGTAGGCCTTCCACGAACGTGATGTGGGGCATTGCTGCATACGCTTCCTGCCATTCTCCGTAACACCACACGACTCGGGCAATGGGTGGGGTGATCATGCTGTCGGCGTGTTGAAGGAGCTTCCTGACGAAGTGCGTTTTGCCGGAACCCGTCGGTCCTGCGATGAGACACGTGAAGGGATGCTGCCAACGGGGGTCCATGGTTCGAGGTGTATCCGTTGTCGTGGTCCGCTCTTGTAAATTTGGTACGAGTGAACTGGAGTGGTGGTGGGTACAACGTCGGTCGTCGTTGTCTGTACACTGTCAGGGATGATGATGGGGGTGGGTACAACGTCGGTGGTCGTTGTCTGTTCACTGTGAGGGATGAGATCCGGTGGGTCTTGAGACGTAGTGGGTGTTCTTGGTGTAGGTGTAGAGCTTGGTGTGGAGCTCGACGTGGCTTGTACACGGGGTGTGGTGGTGGTGACTGGGCTCGATACGACTGGTGCTCTCTGTAGACCGGTTTCGCTGGTGGCTGGTGTTCTCAGTTGGTTAAGTAACGTGCTGACATAGGCTACGTCGTAAAACACACCTCCGTACAACACACTCAGCAGGGTTAGCAATAGCACCCCAAAGCCCACTTGTGCTTTGCGCGTTTTGGGAGACGCTGTCTTCAGAGGCAGCTGCTGTTGGTCCATAGCACTGTGGTCGGACGTGGAATGAAGGAGGACGGCAGTGGTGTCTGGCTTTATAGTCGTTTCACCTGGTTGGCCGCGACCCAGGAATTGAAGGAACTGGGCCAACCTTGCCATTTCACGAAATGAAACAGTTTGCCACGTCGACGTTCCGTTTTCAAAATCTGCTCCACCGTGTAGTAGTCTTGCTGTGTTTTTACGACAGGCTGTAATTCCGTCTCGTAAAACGTCCCTAGCAACGGTTCCCCTTGAAGATCTTCCAGTTCATAGACTCGCCGCTGTCGGGGTAGGCGCCGTTTAATCAGGAAGTGCTCATCGCTCCAGTTGGGCAAGTAACTTTTCTCGAACTTGCCCTTGACTTTACTGATCCGTACAGGGTCCCCGACCTTGTACACCGCCTTCGTCGTTCGCTGCGATGGCCTGGGGTACAAGGCACGCCGGACTTGGGCTTCATTGCGTTGGGTCACGGTAATGGGGGCTCTCTCTATACTCCGATGATAGGCTCGATTGTAACCCCTCACCAGTTTCGGGAGAACATCGATGTACCGCCTTGTATTCTTATAGGTGAAATATTTATACATGCGGCCTTTGAATGTCATGTTGAACCTTTCCACCACGGAAGCCTTGGTCTCGTTGTACGTATGGAAGAAAAACACCTTCTGTTTCTTGAGAAAGGCTTGGAACGGTCTGTTGAGGAATTCCGTGCCTTCGTCGGTTTGCAAATACAAAGGTTTGCGCCCGGTCTTGAAGATGTCTTTGAACGCCGCTATGAGATTCGCCCCCGTTTTCGTCCGGATGGGTACCACCCACGCATACTTGGATAGGATATCGATGCACGTCAAGATATACCGATTCCCATCGTTGTGTTTGGCAAAGGCGCTCATATCGACCAAATCCGCTTGCCACTGGGCATCTATTCCTCCCACGATGACCCGATTCCGTAGAAAATGGCGACGGACAGCTCGATGTAAGGTATAGGTGTCTTGTTTTCTTAACCAATCTCGGACTTGGGCACGTTGTATCCCCTGGGGTTTGGCCGCTCGATAGAGAGCTGACAATGCACTATAGGCCGCCGGACTGTCGGGACTGTAGTATAAGTTATCCAACATATTCTCCCAGCGCTTCATGGTGGCACAATGATGATGCACCCTGGCTCTATCGTCTATTTATAACGGGTATATCTTGGGCAGGAGTTTCTTTCTGATTTTCTTCGTGGGCTTCCACAGTGTCCATGGTAAATGACCAGTCCAACTCGTCTGATGACCGCTTGATAAGCACTTGATCCACATCTACCACGGCATCTTCCAATGCAGACAATAGATCAGGGTGAAGGGTAAAATGCACTGTACCCCCATCTAGCCGAGCCAGTTGAGCAAAGAAAGGGCCACGTCGGATGTACACATCGTGACACAAGTGGATGAGGTCGCCGTCCAGTTCACCAGACAACACCCCTTTGAATTTGGTCCAGCCCTCCCGGGACAGACGAATGTGAGCCGGGCGCGGTTGTGTAGGGTCCGCATCACAGATGTCTCCCACCTCCTCCATGATATCGACCTTATCCGCATACACGTGCAGGAAAACCTCGGGGGTCAAGCTGAGATACGCCAGTATCATATGCTCCGCCATGGTCAGTACGTGAATGGTACCAGAGTGTACTGTCTCCCGTATTTATAGGGACAACCCCGTGAGATCAAAGGATCAGGTGGTCATGTCACTGGGCTGACTGAGTCTAGCCGGGTAATCAATGGCATCGTCGTCGGGTTCATGTAGTTGTTCATGGGGTTCAGCCAGCGCTCAATCAAATTGAAACAGGTTTGATTTGGTAACAAATAGAAACATTGTTTATAAATGTTTGATATTTGATTCCCAAATCTTAAACCTGTTTCAAATCATGCCACAGTACCAACATATGGAGGCGGAAATCTCGGCCTCGTGGTAACTCCCATAGCAGACTAGTAATCGCTGGAACGACACAGACATGGGTATAAATCTGAAATCTGAGACATTATTACTCAACAAGTTAACCCTGGTCACAGACGCAAAGGGTAATTGAAGGAGTTGATACAGTTTTACTTATCTGAGTGTCTCCATCCATGTAGCTGTGCTCGTGGTGTGGTACACATTTCCACCAAGTTGTAGGATACCCGGGGCACGATAGGCAACAAGAAGGTCCCCTTGGTAGGCACTGTATGTCTTAGGGGGGAATCAGCCACAGCCATTGCATACAGGGAGATCCTTGGTCCGACCATTAAGTTCGGTGAGAGCGTATAACTAGCCGAAGCTTATAGGGTAACCAAGTCCACACCACTCTCAGTCCGCAAGCCTCTTGAGGTCAACTCACCATACTTGGAGTGATGAAGGATGCGTTGGAATTGACCGTGCTTGCTCTCTGGGTCCGGCTGCGCAACGTCAACTCCCTGTACTGTCATCACTACTGTTGACCCTAGGCCTGGAGCAGGTGTCTTTTGAGTTGAAACGCAGAGGACCCAGCTGAGACATCTAGAAGGAAGTCAGTTTCTGAAAGACACAAGCAAACCGCAGTTAAGGTAAAGTTTAAAACTCACCATAGTGTCAGGCCTTCATATTGATGAAATGAGCATCCCTGGCCGGCCATCTGACTTATTTCTTCCTTCTAGCATATGTTACGAATGGGAGATGAGATGAGATGATACAGCAAGTTGTCTGATTTGCTGTGGTGATCCAAAATGCCGCCCCCCCCCTTTTTTGAATTTTTACTTGACCACGTGTTGGGCGGCTACCAGAGGCCCAAGCGTGGTCACACTATCTGATTGGACTGACATATCTCTCAGATAGAAATTGGTGAACGTGGAGTTCGCCGTCCAGGCACAAGACTGGACAATGTCATGGAGGGACAAGTTCTTCCATAAAGGCCATGACGTAGCTATGGCACGAATCTCATGAGAAGAAGCGGTAGACAACAGCGGAGGGGCGTCAATGGCCAGTTGATAAGACCACTTAATGGTTTTCTTCAGCCATGCGGCAATGGTATTTTTTGTAATGTCACGCCTTGCAGATGGGCGATGAGACAGAAATAACAGGCGCCGAGAGCCGCGAACGGAATCGGTACGAGTAAGATAGTGGCGGATGGCTCGAACAGGACATAGCAGAAGATCGTCCTCGACGCCATGCACAAAGTCTGACAACGCAGGAATGGAGTACGAACGTTGAGCGCACGTACCTGAACGAACAGACTCATTTTTGGCGATAAATTCAGGAATGGGCCGAAAAGAAATGCAAGACCAATCCGCTGTCCAGGTCATAGAAGATCTCTCAAGAGCATGAAGTTCAGACACTCTGGACGCCAAAGCAAACGCCGCCAAGAAGGCCGTCTTATAAGACACAGCTTTAATAGACGCGGACTCTAAGGGTTCAAAAGGTGGATGAATCAGAGCACACAGAACCACACCGATATCCCATTTCGGTAACAGTTGGCGAGTACGACGCGACTGTAATGCGAAGGCGCGAATTAGCGCAGAGATATTATCGTTAAGGCTAATGTCAGTACCCGAAGTAAGCCGTAACACCCTAGCCAGAGCAGATCGATACCCTTCAATGGTGCTGATTTGGAACTTCTTATCACGGTGAAGGTGAAGGAGGAAGTCAGCTACTAGGGAAACAGAGGCAGAGTCGGGATCGGCATCATGTTCTCGGCACCAGGAGACGAAATAGGCCCATTTCGCCTGATAGAGCTGCGATGTGGAGGATCGGTTGGCTGAAACCATCGTCCGTGCAACCTCTGCTGAAAATCCTTGGAGTGAGAGTGCATTCTGGATAGTCTGCAGACGTGTAGGTTGAGCCACCGCGGGTTGTGATGGAGAATCCCGTGCGGTTGACATAACAGGCTGGGCCAAACTGGGAGACAACGTGGCGGAGCAGTGAGGAGCGGGACCAGAATCGGGAACCACTGTCGACGAGGCCACCACGGCACTACGAGCAGAATGATGCAGTCGTGTCGAGAAATCTTTTGAAGAACTTCCAGAATCAGGGCCATCGGTGGGTAGGCATAAGCTAGGAAGTTGTCCCAGTTGATAGACAGAGCGTCGATGGCGAAGGCTCGAGGATCCAGAATCGGACTGACGAACAGGGCTAACTGGGCGTTGTTCCTCGTCGCAAACAGATCGATCAAAGGTGACTCCCAAATGCTGCAAATCTGCCGGAACACCTCCCGATGAAGTTGCCACTCTGTCTGAAGAACGGTGTCTGGCCGGGACAAGCTGTCCGCTAAGACATTGAGACGACCGGGAACATGACGAGCATGGATATAACATTGATGAAGGCGAGCCCAGTCGTACAGATGCCACACCAGACGAAACGTTGATAGCGATCGGGTGGTACCCATCTTGTTGATGTGGGCAATGACCGTGGAGTTGTCCGTCGCGATGAGAAGAGACGAGTTCGTGAGACGTTGACTCCAATGTTGAACCGTTAGGATGACTGCCTTCATCTCCAGAAGGTTGATGTGAAGTCTGGCATCCAATGTTGACCATCTGCCGGACACTTCCAAGTCGTCCAGATGGGCTCCCCAGCCGGTCTCCGAAGCATCGGTGTAAAGATGGTGAACCGGAACCGGAAAACGGAATGGTACTCCCTGCATGACGTTGTGGCGAGAGAGCCACCAAATCAGATGTGGATGTAGAGACGTCAATACCGGAACCGCAGGATTTAGGGAAGGCGTCTGTAGGAAGGGAGACAGATGATACTGTAGAGGCCGAACTTGGAGTCGGCCGTAATGAGTGTGGAAGTAAGCAAACCCACCAGACTTTGCCACCGCTGCCGTGTCTGTGACGTTGATGACAAAAACTTTCGAACCAGCAGTTGAATTTTGTCCCAACGATCCTCCGGAGGATACACCAGTTGTAACCGAGTATCGAATATCGCTCCAATGTATCGGCGCACCTGCGCCGGGACTAACTCTGACTTGAGAGGATGAGGGATGAAACCTAGGTGACGTAACACCAGGAGCGTGAACCGGACCTGGGCGTTGAGGAGAGACTCGTCCGCCGCCCACAGGAGTATGTCGTCGATATAGACCTCGATTTGAATCCCTCGTAAGTGAAGAAAGGCCATAACCGGTGTAGTGATCCGGGTAAACAACCAAGGGGCGATGTTGACACCGAAAGGAAGAACCTGCCATTCGAAGCGGCGATCGTTGATCATGAAGCGTAGGTAACGGCGATGACGTGGATGAATTGGTATATGAAGATACGCGTCCTGGAGATCGACTGAGGCCAACCAATCCTGGAGATGTACGCGGGCCCGAATCGATGTCACAGAAGGCATCTTGAAATGAGGTGGAGAGATGAGATGAAGCTTGTTCAAAACCTTTAGGTCGATCACCATTCGCATCTGGTCTGAGTCCTTCTTTGGTACCAGAAACACGTGGCTGTAAAAACCCACACTGTCTTCGGTCTGTGGTAATTCCCTTACTGCTCCCTTGTCGATGAGCGTGGAGACCGAAGATAGCAGCGTCTGTAAGTGATCTGCAGGAACTGGCAGACGAGAGGAACGAGGCCAAGCGATGAGTTTGGGCAGTGACTGAAAATTGAATAGGAAGCCCTCCTTTAAAACTCTTATAATCCAGGCGTCGTCGGTGATGAGCCGCCAATTCTCGTGGAAGACTTGCAGACGCCCGCCCACAACCTGATGAGTAAATGAGCGGAAGGCAGGAAGTTGAAAATCTTCGGCTTGAACAGGAACGGGGATGGAATAGTCATTTGTTGGAATGTCCACTTCGTTTGGAAGATTTTCCCCGAAAGGAACGGCGACCACGGCCTCGTGGAGGTTTGTCAATGCCACGAAAATTACTCCGAGGGGCCCCCTCCTGTTGGGTGGTAGTGGAAGAGGAAGTATGACCTCGTCTCGATTTACGATCTGCGGCGACGCCCGGACGACGAGCTACAGAAGCAATCAAGCGAGATGTCCGTTCATCACAAACCGAGGGCATAACAGACTCAATAGCATTGTTGAAGATGAACTTGGATGCCAAAGGTTGATGAAGCAATTGATCCTTAACCAAATAAGGGACATCCGGTTTGAGCACCTTAAGTAAGGAATCCCGTTGCGCTTGAACAAGTGAAACATAAGAATACGAACTAGCTTCGATGACTCGACGGCTAGCGTGAACGAGCGTGTCCATAAAACCACGCAGATAAGCCACACGACCCGGAGATAAATAAGCCGACCCATCGACTCGAAGTGATGTAGGATCTAAAGCAATTCGAGAAGCCGCTAACAGAAACCAATCTGCGGTAGATGAAGCACGTTGTATTTCTTGCAACATTTCCAAATTATTCTCCATAACTTTGGAAGCGACCGATAAAGGAGCCAACTGGCCACCTTAGAAATGTGACTCAAATCCCGATCTCGTTTGGGTGGTTTGTCGGGCAACACGTTATCATGTATGTCAAAATGAAAACGAAAACGAGGTTTACGAAACTTGTTGTCGTCCTCTAATTGTCGATCAAACTTCACTAAATTATCCTTCCAGGCTGGTGATGGCGCACACGAAGGACGAGATGCAGACGTCGAAGACGTAAAGGCCGATGAAGCCGCCGTCCGACCTTCTATACGTGACGGCAGAACAATCGAAGCACGCGGTATAACCGGTAGCAACGATAAAAGAGCATCCATTTTATCTGAAAAATCCATCTTAGACGCAAGTTCCGGCTTTTCTTTTGAAGAGGCGGAATCATCAGAATCATCATCTGAACTCGACGAAACCGGCAAAGGCGGACGAGAGATATGACTTCGGCGAGAAGTAGGCAAGTTATGGACGACCGCATGATCAAGAAACGGAGTCTGCGACAGATGAACGTGGCGATCTAGATCAGAAGGCGATACCGCAAGCCGTGGCAAACGGCGTGGAGACGCAGGAGAATGTAGAATTGAAGTACAAGAACGGCGAACCGAAGAACGGGAAGGCCGAAATGTAGTACTAGAATCACCCGGTGGACGAGAACTACGAACCGGAGAACGAGATCGTCGTACAGGCGAATGAGAACAACGCACATGTGAATACAAGCAATGTGGTGTAATAGAACGTCGCGGTGAAACAACAACCTGAACCGGGGAACGAGAACGTGAACGGCTTTGTGGTGTACGTGAGCGTCGAGTAGAAACATGGTACCGACGATGTGAAGAATCAGCATCCGCAATAGTCGGAGACCCCAAATCAGCAATTTGAACACTCAAAGGTAGGTCCGAACGACCCACCATAGAACGAGAAACGGATTTAGAACTGCGTTTTGATTTAACCCGTAAAGGAGAAACCGACACACGGCGACGTTTATTTCGTTTAGAGGTAACGGAGTGTGATAAACCAATAGACAATGGAGAGGTCGAGATAGTATGCGACCCCACTGCCTTCTTTTGTCCGACGAGAACAATGGATTGCTCAGGCACGGCAGGTTTGGGGCGAGAAGCCTTTGTTGAAGTAGACAAAGGAACCGGTTTGGCTGCAGACATAGCCAAACCCGTACATGCTAGGCTGTCTAAAATCTGTGATTTATCTAGACGTAGAACCGTCCCGCTAGGCGGTATATTTACAGAGGCGGGCGAGTTCTGATTACTAAGACCATGGGAAACATTTAATGCAATTCCAACGATATCTTCGTTAGCTTTCATGTCATTTACAAGAGCAATTTCCAACAGGCGTCTGTCGACTTCCGAAAGGGACGGGTCGTCAGACGCCTGCAAAAGGTAACCCGTCTAGCCTGGGCGTAATTTCCCCACGCTAACGGGTCCCATAATACACACTCGGCGCAAGTACTTCGCCGATAACACAACTCTTTACAAGAAAAACAAACCGTGTGGGCGTCCAAACTGGACCAAAATTTCCCACACGAATTACATGCATTAGAAATCGGAATCTCAGACATAACTAATGAAAGAATTTCCGACAATAATGAAAGAATCTCTGACAAGAAAAGAAACACAAGTCAATCTGATAAGGATACTACGGGTCGTTACAAACAACAACAACCCAGGTTGTATAAACACTTCCTTGATGTGCACTGGTCGAGGTACAACAGAGAAAAGAGGACTAGAATGGTTTGAGCAGAGCCTTTATAGTAATGCCGCTGGGATAGATGGGAGAGCTCTCCTAGGGGCGGACAACTCTCCGCTAGGGGAGCTAACTTTTAGTTTTAACTTCCGTTTTCTACGTTGTATCATCTTCCTGACGGAGATTAATAGGCATGAATTGAAACAGGTTTAAGATTTGGGAATCAAATAGCATAGATTACAGATCATTCCTTTTATTATACGTGAACATCATAGAAATGCATGTACTGACCTGTCTGTGGGGGTTTTTCCACAATGGCGGTCACCTTCCGCCATTAGTCGCCATTAGCGGCCATTTTCCCACTATGGCGGCCACCTTCCGCCATTAGCCGCCATTATCCGCCATTTTCCAACAATGGCGGTCAGACAAGTCTGGAGATGTCCAAAGGTCACGCTCCATTCACCCAAACCGGGAGTGACGTCATTTTTACATTCGGGCACTTCGCGTCTGCGCCTGCATTGAGGTATGTATGAGGGTCTTCATGGGCGCGCGCGCAATGCGGCTCAGTCGTACACCAGTACACCAGTCTCGATCCTCGACTTGGGGTAGAGTGTGCTAAAAATAGATTACCAGCTAGCGTGCTATAAAATGGAAGCGGCCTGGCCGTTTCATCAGACACTCTGTCAACCACCAAGATGTTCACTTGCACAACTTGCCAGAAGCAGTTTACTCGCCCAGAAGATTTGCGACGCCACGAGGCCTCCACCCACAACGGTACACTATATACTTGTATAACCTGCGCACGGTCATTTAATCGGGAAGATGCTTTACTGCGCCACGAACGTTCAATTCATGGGCCACCCAAGCGTCCATGCGAGGATTGTGGTCAACTCTTCAAACGACGCAGTCAGTTGCTGCGACACCAACTTTTGATTCATGCCCCGGTACAGAGTAATACGCCTGACAACATCGAACATTTTCTGGGCGATTCCACCAAGATGTTCACTTGCACAACTTGTCAGAGGCAGTTTACTCGTCTAGATAATTTACGACGCCACGAGGCCTCCACGCACAACGATGCACGGTATACTTGTATAACCTGCGCAGGGTCATTTAATCGGGAGGCTCAGTTACTGCGCCACGAACGTTCAATTCATGGGCCACGCAAGCGTCCATGCGAGGATTGTGGTCAACGCTTCAAACGACGCAGTCAGTTGCTGCGACACCAACGGTTGATTCATGGTCCGTCTCTACGGTTTGGGCGACAACTTCCTACTGAAGAGGAGCCGCGGAAGGTCAGACCCAGTGAAGATAAGCCCGGGGAGACGAACGCCAATGGTGATGCGATGAAGGAGAGCCCGCCTATACCCACAGTTCAGAAGAGCCTGGATATCCAGCCGGACCCCAGCGTTACGGTTTCGAGTCATACGCCTGACAACATCGAACATTTTCTGGGCGATCTCTTACAGGACAACCATCCAGTGAGTGACATCGATCGGCGCCATTGGTCCATGACACGGCACTGTTTCCACCCTCATGGCCCTATTCAAGATATTTACAATTTTCCACTGACCAACCGCACCCGTCTACGCAGCTACGTGGAAGCCATCTTCAAAGATCAAACTACGGCCTTCAAATTGAATGTCGCTTTCGGGTACATCTTACGTCACAAAAAGACGGGCCAGTTGCGGTATTCTTATCCCGGCAATAATATCTATGTGTCTGACCAGCCGTTCACCATCATTAACCGGACGTCACTAGAGACGATGCTGGAGATACTGGACACCGTGGATGCCTTGAGATGGGCACATCGTCAACGCCCCAACATACAATGGGTGGTAGAGAGGGTAACCAATATCACGTTTTTCCTGACCAAGCTGACCGACCACCACCATCGGTTGAATGCGTCACCTGCGCACTGATGAATACCATAACATGCCGCACATACTCTCTATGTCTACATGCTGATCGTTGACTTGAGCTCACTAAACACTTGTACCTAATCTGACGGTGCGTTAAATAATAAAACATGGTGTTTGATATTTCAATTTGTTTTGCTGTGAACATACTAAACATACCCAGGGCGGCTCCCCCAGCCTGGGTATGATGTAACATTGGGGATAATAAAATATATAAACATTGCTGAACTTGTTGTTATTCACGACAACCGCTATCCGATTGTATAGTACAGAATAAATAATGCATCAATGCCCAAGGTGGAGATTCAGTCAAACTGAAATCAGTGGTGTAGGATGGGGCCAAAATGTAACCCACCAAGGTTAGAATGCAAGAGCACTATAGTAAAAATAGAGAGCCAATGAAATCAGCCCACAGACCAAGTACGTGTTTTTGCTCTAGGTTTGGAGCGGGCATTTCATTGAGGTACGTGTATACGGTGAGTGAAGAGACTCGTCCAACACGTATAGATTAAGTTGATGACTATAAGTTCTATGTATTCTCCGAACCTTGCCGAAAGGAAGACCGTTTGACCTGGATGTGACCATTTGACCTGACATGCGTCCGCGCGCGCGCTGCGGCCGGAGAACCCGCGCGCGCGCGCCGCTCGCGCTGGGGGGCCGGGGCGAGCAGGGAAACACCCCGGCGGTTGAACATACGGACGTCTAAGGGGAAACATTTGGAACTCTTCTATGTTTGGAGGTAGTTTTATTGAAAAACCCGGAAGTGACGTCACAACCCCCACGTGACCTGCGCAACAGAATGGATACGACACCCTAGTGTAACTCCCTCACCTAGGCTTCACATGGATACCTCACTCGACCCCATCGGCCCATGAGGAGCCCCCCTAGCTCCAACACGTCTATTTCTATACTACGGCCAGACTGCGCATGCGCAGAATGCCGATAGTTCAACCCCACACCCAGCCCATCAGAGGCCCCTTCACGAATGCTTCACTTTGATACCTCACTCGACCCCATTGGACCACTCGTGGCTCCCCTAGACCCCAACACGTAGAGCGGGACCCATACAGGGTCCAGTTTTCGACACTAGGTGACCACATGCCGACAAAATGACCAATTTTCGACACCGGATGTGCCGCCATCTTGAACATACGTGTCGCCATCTTGGATATGCCCCATAATGCACCGGGTCAAAATACTCGCTTCTCACTGGACGAGAGCTCCGGGGCGGATTTGAAATACTCGCTTCTGATTGGACGAGAGCTCCGCATTGCGTCTGCGCATGCGCAGAATGATATTCCTACCGCACACCCAACCCATCAGATGCCCCTTCACCTAGGCTTCACTTTGATACCTACTCGACCCCATTGCACCATTAGGGGCTCCCCTACATCCCAAAACGTCTATGCGCATGCGCAGAATGGTAACAACGCCCGAGCCGCTAGTCCAGTCAGATGCCCCTTCACATAAGCTTCACTTGGATACCTCATACGACCCCATCGGCTCATTAGGGGCTCCCCTAGCTCCAACACGTCTATTTTCATACCCTTGGGCCACCGCGCATGCGCAGAATGACCCTAATTCAACCCCATACCCAGCCCATCAGATGCCCCTTCACGAATGCTTCACTTTGAGACCTGACTCGACCCCATCGGACCATTTTATCTAGGGACTATTTTTTCTCCGCGGAAGCTTTTTCCCGATAGCGAATCACCGCCAAAACCGCGACCAGACCGCATCACCGCGGATGAATACATCCTGAATACATCCCCTCCAACAATTGGAACTCTCCTGTGCTGGAGGTAGCTTTTGGTCCTTCTGCCGGAACTATACTGCACTTGACCTCTCCTCCCGCCACGTGACCGCCACAAATGACCTTTACATCCGGGTGAAATAGACATCAATTCCCGTTAACGCTACTACTCACATGTCGTCTGCAAATAACAACTGTCCGATTTGAAGGCACAACTATCCAAAGATATGAAAAATATTGGACACATGTGATCATATGCAATATAGTGTAGAGAACCACATAGGTGTATAGGAATGGTACTTATTTCAATATCAAACGTGTTTGAGAAACTTCTACATGAACAGCTGCAAATTTGTTGTGTCCAATATTCTAAATTATTATGTATCAACATACAAAAAACATCATTTCTGTTAACATAGGTTCTTATGGGTCTTGTTGAAGAGTGGATAGAAGCAGACGATCGACGATTCTAAGTGCGCCTGAGTGATTCTTTCAAAGACGTTCGATTGTCCCCCTCACTCCCTTGTCACACCCAAATTACAAGCTTACCATTTTGATGATCCAGCTATCAAATTAATAGTTACGTATCTCGCAAGGAGAAAACAAAGAATGATATTGGGATAAATAACCAGTACCTGGTGGGAACTCCACAAGGGCAATCTGATTAAAACTCAGACTTAATAACCGCTTCTCTATCGGACGCTAATTAAGATCTAGGACAGTCTGTCGCGCATGTCAGACTGGCGACCAATCACAGTCCAACTTCAACGGGCGAATAGGTGCCTATTCGAACAAATAATTATCTTCGGTGATTGCTCATGGAGAGCAGGAACTTCGTCAGCCGCCTGGGTGGAGTTTTTCTGCGCATCATGCACTACAGAAATAATCGGATAGGCACCTATTTGCCCGTTGAAGTTGGACTGTGATTGGTCGCCAGTCTGATATGCGCGACAGATTTAAGATACAGACTGTCCCAGATCTTAATTGGCGACATGTCCGTTAGAGGAGCGGTTATCAAGACTGAGTTTTAATCAGATTGCCACAAGGGGTCCCTCTAGGGTCAGGTATGGCTTCCACTATCTTTAAATTCTGTATTAACGATTTATTTTATTTCGTATCAGAGGGTAAACTACATATGTAGGTATTAATACAGGAGATATGTCCATCTCAAATGAAAAGTCGTTAAATCTTCTGGATGTTTGCCTTATGAGAAACTTGTCATTCATTGAACAAATCAATCATTTAAATGATTTAATGGATAAATCTTCTATTTTGGGTGACATGTTTTGTAGCCAACATGTGGAAAATAGAGAAAATCCAGAAAGGGGGTGTAGCCTCCGTTTAAGACGATTTCAAAACTTCCCATTCTAACTTTTCATTAGAGTAAGACAGGCCATCTCTGATCTCGGAAGATAAGTTATGAGGCCATGCACACATGATTTTAAACTCGTCAAACGGCTCCCGAGAATGCAGGGTCGTCTTCGGACACTACAATTATGCATTTTGGTAACGGCTGTGAGTCCAATACTGATGGCAACGATTTTAAAGGTCCCATTAAATACTTCCTACATATTTTGCAAGAAAACATACAGAGGACCGAGTGAGTGAGTGAATAGAATTTAACGTCGCTTTCAACATTATTTCAGCTATATCACGACGAAACAACTAAGCACCACCCAGCCCAGTTGTGTTCCTGCTACTTCAAAGAAGAAATCTTTGAAGCAGCATGGAACCAGACACCCTCCATCCACCCTATAAACAACACTGAGGACAGCGCACAAGACACAGACAGGACGCTTACATGGTGCAATAAAGACAAGTGATATTACAGTGCTAGACATCACCTTATCTAGTTCCTGTTGCTCCTCAGCAAAATGACAGAGGACCGATGTGAACATACAGAGGACCGATGTGAACATACAGAGGACCGATGTGAAAATACAGAGGACCGATGTGAACATACAGAGGACCGATGTGAACATACAGAGGACCCATGTGAACATACAGCGGACCCATGTGAACATACAGCGGACCCATGTGAACATACAGAGGACCGATGTGAACATACAGAGGACCGATGTGAACATACAAAGGACCGATGTGAACATACAGAAGACCGATGTGAACATACAGAGTACCGATGTGAAGATACAGAGGACCCATGTGAGCATACAGAGGACCCATGTGAACATACAGAGGACTGATGTGAACATACAGAAGACCGATGTGAACAAGTTCATATTTTTCCAACGAAAAGTGACATGAAAGTGGATTTCACACAATAAATCAGATGTGGCGAAGAACGTATTGAAGCCGTAAGCTCTGAGCCTTGACGCCAGAGTCTGATTACGATCACGTATTTATTGCGCCGTTATGAGGCGTCGTATTGTGACATACTTCAGAAAACAGAAAGCTTTTATTTGTAGCTTTGTGACGTTGTTAGCGTTACAATAGGAATGTCGCATAGAGCAATCGCAACCATCGATCGCTCTCAAAGTTTTACGTCAAGGATAAAGATCTCGACCTTTGCCGTTTCCAAACAGGCGTGATATTTCATAGTTTTGAATTTTCTCTAATCGGACTCTGACCATTCCCAAGATCATCCAACAGCTATGAAATATCAAATATATCCTCACACAACAATGTAGCATAAAAATATGGGTTATGGAGAACATTTAAACAGTTATGATATATAAGCTATATGTATATAGAGCCCATTTTACTATATTTTACTATACTGGAACGTCATTGTTGAGTCGTATTTGTGGTGCCCTTAGTATTCTCACTATGTGATGGTCAATTTTATAAATATTTAGGAAATAGTGTTTTCATAGGCTTGTTCAATGTATATTTCAGGCACGGTTAGTGTGAGAAAGTCTACATTTTAGGACAAGGGCGAAGTACTAACCTTGCCTCAAACATACACGCCTATGAATGTTATTTCTATTATATTGCATTATTTAAACTGATTATCAACAAAGTTTACAACCAATGGTTAAAACTACTGTAAACTTTGGCAACCTCTCTACCCTTTGCTAAAAAGTTTCCTCTGAGTCTCAGCTGCTACGTGTCAAGATCAATGGACGTATGTACGCGGTCACTTAAATGAGGGTTTATTCTTTCCCCAGAGAGGGCTTTGTGAAACCTACATGCATTTAGGCCTATTTATGATGGCCGAGAAGGGACATCGCTGTACTGTGTTATGAATCTGGAACGACACACGAAGGCAGGATGCGAAGTCACGAAGGCAGGATAAGAAGTTGTGAAGGCAGGATGCGAAGTGGCAAAGCCAGGATGCGAAGAACGAAGGCAGGATGCCAAGCGCGAAGTCGCACCTGACTTCGCGCTCGGCATCCTGCCTTCGCATTTTGACTTCGCGCTTCGCATCCTGGTTTAGTACTTTGCATCATGCCTTCGCATCCCTCCTACGCATTCTGACTTCGCGCTTCGCATCCTGGCTTCGCACTTCGCATCCTGCCTTCGCATCCTAACTTCGCGCTTCGCATCCTGGCTTCGTACTTCGCATTCTGCCTCCGCATCCTGCCTTCGCGCTTCGCATCCTGGCTTCGCACTTCGCATCCTACCTTCGCATCCTGAATTCGCACATCCTGCCTTCCTGATTTCGCGCTTCGCTTCCAGTCTTTGCATTGTGACTTCGCGTTCGCATCCTGACTTCGCGCTTCGCATCCTGCCTTCGCATCCTGACTTCGCGCTTCGCATCCTGGCTTCGTCCTTTGCATCCTGACTTCGCATCCTGACCCCGCATTTTCATCCCTGGCTTCGCTCTTCGCTTCATGCCTTCGCATCCTGAGTTCGCTCTTCGCATCCTGCCTTCGTCATTCGCGTCCTGATTTCGCATCCGGCCTTCGTGTGTCGGTCCAGATTCGTAACACAATACAGCTATGTCCATTCTCGGCCATCATACCTATTTATGCCGCTTTGTTACTCAGTTTTACGATGCAAAAGTCATGGCCACTGATTATTTCCAGTTTCCATGTAGCGTACCGTGTACGTTAAAGGAGAAGAAAACATGTGACTAATGTATACAATGAACGAAAGATCTATTTCTCCCGTATCCAAAAATGTAAGCAAATATTTTTTGCGATTTTTTACCGCCGATCTATTCATATCGAAACATCGAAAACAGGAGCCTATGAACGGATTCAAGAGTGCCGCCATTACAAGGGCTTGAGTCTATTTTAACCAATCAGAAATGCCGAAAACATATTGTGCGCATCACCGCGTGACGTCAGCCGGGCTCATACTCACTTTCGTCCTGTACGTTAAAGTATGAGAAGCTCACGGGACCGCAGGTTTATATTTTGTAAACTGTTATAATTTGATAGTGGTAGTGTGCCAAATATTTCGTAAATACACGGGCATCATGCCGCAGTGTGTGGCGTTTGGCTGCTCTAAAGGAACTGGGAATCCAAACCTTCCAAAGACCGTGACAATTCATCGGTTCCCAATGTTGAAACCAGATGTACTGAAACAGTGGTTGCATAACGTTGGTCGGCAGGATTTTACTTCAAACACATCAGAGAAGAACTTTTTCACAGTGAGGCTGATGCAATAAATTGGAGTGAGTTTATTAGTCTTTTAACGCTTTTTCAGTCATATCACGACGTTCGGTTCCTATTCCTGACAAATTGTAGTCATTTCAATGTAAGAAAGGCTTGTTTGTAATACATCTCCATGCAATGTCATTATATTTTCGCCTTCCCCGCTGGAGAGCGGCAAGGCCCGGATGACGTCACACACTTAGACGACCTGAGCCAAAATCTTATCGCGAATGCTGTGACGTAATTTGCGGCGCGCAAATTCAACATAGATTATGTGACAAAAATAGATTTTGCCTGTACATCATATTATCTTGTTGATATAACTGAAGGGTTTCGAGACACTAGTTTGTGTTTATATATAGATATACTTAAAGGTCAACCCAAACGCTCTGAGGTCAAAAATATAAAAAAATAGTCCTTTCGATTCTGAAAATAATGATATTTTTTTCATAATTTTGTGCAGTCTGGTTGGCGAGATATTGCCGTTTGAAAGGTGAAAATCGCTCTCCTGTCAATTCCAGCTGTGACGTCACGGAGGGAAGCCGTCTTGTATTCTCTATGTTAAAGCCGTATACCACAGTCGTAAGTAGCTGCTGATTTCTGGAGATTTTCGGAGTATCGGGGCATGATTTGTTAAATATGCCGCGACGTTGTGTAGTGGGAGGTTGCAGTTTTACTACAGATGACGGTGTTAGTATTCATTTGTGGCCTAAAGACGAGAAAATCGCTGCAAATTGGACGAAATTTGTACGCAACACGAGAGTGTGGAAAGAGGGCCCGAGCCAGTACTCGTATAATTTGCTCGGCACATTTTAACAGAAATTAGACATCATTCGAGGACATCTACAGCGTAGCAGTTGAATTCGGGTACAAACCAACACTAAAGAGAACAGCTATTCCAACTGTCAAACCTAAGAACAATCAGAATGTGACGGCAAAGAAATCGGACAAGGAGAATCTATCACGGACATCGGCTGAACGAACCTAGCCTGCAAGTGAGGCCTCGGGCAGGGAGACGGCTGTACATGCCCTGCTCGCTCTCGCGTGGCATTTGTTGCTTGAGCACCTACAGGTTAGACTGGATGAGTCTCTATTTCATATAAATTATTTAATAATAATAAAATGATCTTTCATAAATATATATACGTTTGATAGGTAAATAAATAAAAAACACCAATTGGAGTGAATGGCTGTAGATACAGAAGTGATAATAATACTTTCAAAATCCCTTGACATTTGAGATTGTGGGAATATCATTCGATTTCAATTTAATTGAGGTATTTTGTCGAAAATTGAGCAAATTTGAATGCCGATCCACTCACCACGGCTTACTTTTCGCCATGAATGTCCAAAGTTTTTTTTATCAAACTATATAATTCTGAAATTGGTATTTCATGGGGATTATGGGAAAACAAACAAAATTGAAATCGGACGTATATCAGTAGAGTTATCAACAGTCTGCCGAATCTCGGAGTTTATCCCTTAGAAAAGGCTGCCTCGGTCACTAACAACAATAACAACACAGATGTGCTCGTTCTTTACATCACAGAATTCAACAAACGACCTCTCCGAATCCTGTCGTCGTCGAGTTCCACGTTGTCAGAGTGGTTGTCACTGTCAGAATCGGAGCCGTACGGCTCAAATTGATAGGGCTGAATTCGCCGTTGGTCTGCAAACAACTGTTAATTTGCCCGTCATCATCCTCCTCTATGTCTATTTCATCTTCTTGGCGAAAAATATTTCCATCTAAGCAGCTGATATCGCTCGAATCGACATCTGAACCGGAGCTCTGACTGCACTCGCTTTCCATGTTATCCGCTGTTTTTTTTCTCAGGCAACTTCCCTGCGTGACGTCATCAACCCAGCTGTGAAAGTGTGAAAAAGCCCACTTTGCTCCCATATTACGTGTGTTTCTGATCAGATTAGAATTTTTTCAATATTTTTTTCATACAAAGTGAAGTATGAACTATGATTTGTAATGATTTTTAGACCAAAAAAAATTCCGTTTGGGTTGACCTTTAATGCCTGCTTGGATTTGGTTCATTCACACTTTACTAATTATGACAGAACGCCAAATCTAATAACCTTGAACCTATTATGAACTAGTAACTGTGTGTTTATCTGGCACGACTTATACATGTCATATTAGCACGGTTTACAACGTTGCGACGTGTAAAATCTCTACGAGTCAGGTTGACAAGCCCAGGTGGTCATTCGACAGATTTTACAGGGCGGGTGAGGAACGGTAGGCCTATATATGGTCTGCATAGCTGTAAATTAATATTTAGTTGTTACCCCTCAGCCCATAGGGCTGTAGGGTCTTGTCGTTGCCATGTACGTACGTCCGTCCGGACGTCCGTCCGTCAACATTTTCTTGTCCGCTGAATATCTGCAGATCTATGAAGGCGGGCCTCACCAAACTTTGGTGAGAGCCTCCTGAATGTTGGCTGAAGAAATGATTAGATTTTCAGATGGCTATGATGATTTCGTGATTTTTAATTATTGTTTTTATTATTTATTGATGGCTCAGCTTTTGCAATGTTATCTATGCCCATCAACATGTTCTTGTCCGCTGAATATCTGCAGATCTATCAAGTCAGGCCTGACCAAACTTTGGTGAGAGCTTCCTGAGTAGTATACAAAGCGTCAATTGAGGGAATGGCGCGTCACTGCGCATGCGCGAGAAAATAATGGAGTGAATTTGACCTCAGAAATTAGCATATGACCTTTGTGACGTCACGTTTCATCCAATCAGAAGCGAGTATTGTGGTCACGTGGTGTGTGTGTTGATGGTGGGAGGTGGGTTTAAGATGGCGGCGTATGGATGGTGGGAGGTGGGTTTAAGATGGCGGCGTGTGGATGGTGGGAGGTGGGTTTAAGATGGCGGCGTGTGGATGATGGGAGGTGGGTTTAAGATGGCGGCGTGTGGATGGTGGGAGGTGGGTTTAAGATGGCGGCGTGTGGATGGTGGGAGGTGGGTTTAAGATGGCGGCGTGTGGATGGTGGGAGGTGGGTTTAAGATGGCGGATTTTTATGGTGGATGGTGGGAGGTGGGTTTAAGATGGCGGCGTGTGGATGGTGGGAGGTGGGTTTAAGATGGCGGCGTGTGGATGGTGGGAGGTGGGTTTAAGATGGCGGATTGTAGAAAAACGTATAAAAGGAGTCGATTTTTAGGGAAGGGGTGTATTCATTGCACTACCTTGCGGAGCACTTTGACTTACCTGACCTGACCAGCCTGCCTGCTTGCTTCACCTCTAGCCAGCCAGCTTGCCTGTTTTGTATGAGCTGTGGAGAACCTTTCACTATATTTCATTTTACCAGTGCAAATTCACCAGACTTTTACACGGTAGCAGTTACTCACCAGCCTGAGCCCATAGTCATGATGAATTCAGCCGACCTAGTCACGCTTCAAAAGAACCGTCCTCGCCTCGTTGATGAGATGCAGCATGTGGGCGAATTATGTGATGTGCTTATGGCCGATAACATACTCCTGAAACAGGGTGTCGAGGATATCATGGCGGAGAAGACCCCTTCACGACAAAACAGAGCTCTCATCGATGGTCTACTGCGCCGTGGCCCCTATGCATTTCTAGCCTTCGTGGAGGCGCTGAAGAAGACAGGAAATGAAGAACTAGCGGATCTACTTGAAATTCCCCTTGTAGATGATGATATCTTAGTCATGGATACCACCGAAGAGCGTACAGCTAGCAAACGTACGCACACTACCCCAGAGAGTACACCTGTCAAACGCGTTGGACGCCCCAAACGCCCTCGACTAACACCGTTAGAAATACCTGAGTCAGTGGTTGAGCCAGTAGTACCCCAGCAAGTGCCTGTGAAAGAAGAAGTGCAACTTCCTATGTCTGTGCAGGATATCAATAACATTATTCAAGGGGCCTACCAGGCAGCCCACACGGACATTTGGGAGCTCTCAGCCTATTTAACTGTGAGTGTGAAAGACGAAGAAGTGCATTTTAATGCATCGGGCTTTAACGACAGACCCGCTAGGCATATTGCCATGAACTTAGATACCTGGCAAAAACTGGAGACCCTTGATTACGCCATCGATGCTGTTATTCGCGATCAGGGGAGTGACGAAGCGAAATTTCATGTGGGTGACGACATCTTTGTGAGCTGTGCTTATTTCAACGACCAGCTCCTGGTGCATATTCGTAAATGGAAAATGCGGTTAGATACGCAAGAGCTTGTTGCTTGTCCTCAGGGTGTCACCTTGAAATTAACGGCGTGGCGGAAGTTGCAGAGTCTCGCAAGTACAATTCGTCAAGCTCTGGCCTACCAGGTGTCTCACTATATTTATCAGAAGTACATCGACAGAGTCCTGGATCTCATCAGACCTCAAATTCCACAGGACACTAGTGTACCCTCATACACACTGATCACTGAAGCACTACAGGCTGTGACCGAGACGCAAATTGCCCTGGGAGTGGAAGCGGCCTGCCCTCCCAAAATTCCACGTGAAGAGATTATTACGTACATCTACCTGCACCAGGGACGGAAAGACGATGATGAATTCAAACAAGTCTTGTTGGCGAACTATTGAACAAGTGTTGAAAAACATTTACCGTATTCCTTCACATTCATTGAAGTGGCTTGATAGCGTATAATTGTATTAAAAATTCAGAGTTTTTTTACTGTTAATTGAATTCAATACCCTTGTGAACACGTTCATTCTATTTGTGTTAATAAAAATAGTAGAAAATTAAAAAAATGCTTGTTAGTGTTCATTGGACCCTTCGGCCACCGCGCATGCGCAGAATGACCCTAATTTAACCCCACACCCAGCCCATCAGATGCCCCTTCACGAATGCTTCACATCGATACCTCACTCGACCCCATTGGTCCATTAGGGGCTTCCCCAGATGCCAAAACGTCTATTTTCATACCCTTCGGCCACCGCGCATGCGCAGAATGACCCTAATTCAACCCCACACCCAGTCCATCAAATGCCCCTTCACATAAGCTTCACATCGATACCTCACTCGACCCCATTGGTCCATTAGGGGCTTCCCTAGATTGGCTATTCCACCAACCTTCCCTCTCCCTTGTCCCCCCCTTTTACCCCTTTCTTCAAACCCTTTTTTAATTGTAAAAAAAACATAGAAAATTAAAAAGATTTTTTTTGGCTCCATGAATCTTTTTTCCTTTTTTTTTAAATAAAAAAATTTTTTTTTTGGGCTCTTCCACCAACCTTCCCTCCCCCTTGTCCCCCCTCCTCCCCTTTACCCCTTTTTTCAATAATTTCAAAAAAATGGTAAAAAAAATTTTAAAAATTTTTTTCTTTGGGGAGAGGATGATGGGAGTTGGTGTTAATTTTTTTGTGCTTTTTGATAGAAGTTTCCTCTTCCGGAAAGATGGGGTGGCCCTGAAAAGGGCCTTTGAAAGTGTTACGACACTTGTTTTATGAGCGGTAGATTCTTTTTATTCCACCCACATGCTTCCTGCAGATTGGACACTTGATTTTTAAATGGTTTTCGCCTGCTTCAACGCAGTGGCACATGTCTCCTACACACGTTAGCGTGACCCAACAATCTTTACAGATGCATAAATGGCCACACGGTAATACAGCGTACAAGCTCTCTTCGTCTGTACACACGCTACACTTTGATTTTTTTTCTTCTTTATGTCGTTCTTTGTTCTGTCTGGAAATCTCAGCGTCCATTAGATTCATGTCTTCCCGCATGGCGTTAATCCGTTCGTTGAGGCGGGTTACTTCGGCCCAAGAGCATGGTTGTTGTGGTGTTGTTTCGCAAGCTGAAGTCGTTATACTGGGAGTTTCCGAAACCGACGTGGTTATACCCGTTGTAGTTGGAGGTATATTACTATTTAACCATGTAATTTCTTCTTCCGCGTCCGTTATATCGGTATCTTCTTCCTCTTCTATGGCCACCATTCTACTGATATCTTGGTCTTGTTGTTGACTTCGTCTTCTCGCATCTTCTTGCATTACATCACTGCGTAGCTGTTCCAGTTGTTCTTGACTTCTTCGTATGTTGGTTTCGTTTGTAATAACCTGCTGCAAGCTTGTAATTAGGGTGATTCCACCATCATCTTCACTGGTAACCACCTCTCTGGTAACCATCTCTCTAGGATCTCTAGCAGGGTGGTGGGTGAACATTGGTCGTCTTCTTGTATCCATCATTGTATCTTGTGAATAAATGTCAATGTTGCCCCGCCAGCTACATCGCAGCTTAGTAACTTCTTCCTAGCAGCAGCCACACCCGATGAATACCAACGTTTTGACGATATAGACTGCATGTTGGAAACTATGTTGAAACCACAAAGCCCCCAAGCTAAAGAAAAAGAAGAACCCGGAACCCATACAGATGGAACCGATGGAACCGATGGAACCGATACATATGGAACCGATGGAACCGATACAGAACAAGGACAAGATGAGGAGGAGAAGACCGCAGTACTCCAAAAAAAAGAAAAAGACTCCAGAAAAAAAGAGAGGAAAGACTTACGAAGGAAGAGAACAGACGCCAGAAAAAACCGCAAAGATGTCAGAATCAATAGGAATAGACAACAGGAGAGAAAAAACAGGAAGGATGGAAGAAAACAGAGAATAAGAGAGAATACCAGGAAAATAAGCCAAAAAGAATACCAAGACGTCATGGGCTACGTGTCTGCAGTAACAACAACAACACTGGGAATCAACACAGAACGCCAAATAGTGTCCTATTTACACTGCGTAGAATGCACTAACCAATTTGCGAAATATGCTATTCATCCCTGCGGTCACCAAGCTTTGTGTGTTTCTTGTATTGATCGTCATGCCCAACTACCAACGTGCGCCGAGGCTAATAAACCCCGAGTGTGTGAATTGATACCTTTGACATGTCCCGTCTGTACTGAGAGAAGACAACGTCAACAGGCCCTGTCAACGATGTAATGGCTTATTACATATCTAAAAAGGTTTTTTTTAAAACCACCTTATTTTTCCGGAAGGGAAAACTTCTATCAAAATGCACATTAACACCAGATTCCCACACACACACATATATATGCCTGTACTGGTTCAAATAAATTGTCAGTCCCGTTATCATTCGGGCTGTTATATATCAAAATAAAAAATAAATTTCAGTCCGTTATTCGGACTGTATTATTATTAATTAATTAATTACTGGGAGAGAGAAAAAATTAAACCTTGTGTTTATAAGAGAGAGATTAGTCCTCACAAGGACTTTTAATATAGGACAGGGGTTGTTTTTTTTGGTGTTGCAGTTTGCTAATAGAATAAAAAAAAAAAAGATGGAGTAATGTCCGTTTGAAATTTGTGCCCAAGTTAGAAGTCCTCTTTCGAGAAGCATTGGTTCGCCCTGAAAAGGGAGGCTAGGATCAATTTGTTATGCTGTTTTCTTCAGCAGGGAAGTTTTCCTGTCTATTTCCCCGTACTACTCATCTCGCTCACCGAAAAGTAGCGGTAGGGACTCACATCTTCATCTACCTCGGGGGTGATGGGCATCCCATCTATGAAAATGGCGGCGGCTATGGTGGGTGGTGGTTCTTCGTAAATAATGGAGGGCAGGTCTTCGAGGGGGAAGGGCGGTAAATCATCCCGGGGCGCTGTTGCCTGTGGTGGTGGTGATGGTGACGGCTTGGGCGCTGTTGCCGGAGGAGGGGTGGGGTACATCGCTTCACCCATGGTTCGTTGTAACAAATCGAACCACCCCTCCTCGTTGATGGTGGTTCGCGCCGCATTCAGTAGTTGGCGCACATTCTCGGCGGTGCTCACTCCCCTTGCTTCCACACCGTTAGTCAGCATCGCACTCCAGCCCCGCAATTCGCTGTACCAAAACTCTTTGATCTCTTTCAGCATGGCTTGCTTCTTTCTCCTCGATAGCTTGGGTACACTTGTCTTCTTCTGCTCTTCCTTGGTGGTGGTGGTTGACATCTTTGCTCTCATTTTTTCTCTCTCTCTCTGTTGTTTTGTTGGCATCTGAAAAGTTTTGGAATAATCCAATTCAAGCGGGCGCTATATATATAGACAAAGCGCGGACCTTGGCGAAATCGTGTATGGAGATACGCTGGAGAAAAATCTGTGTGTGTTTCTTTCTCAATTATAAACGGCTGTAATTTTACAATAAATGTCAGTGCCCGTATAAATTTTATTGCAAGTTGAACTCAGGCAATTCATAGTGTAGTATTTAAAAAAATTTAGTAGCCTAGCGCTCGACTATGTCGTTATTTTATTAATTTTAGCGATTTTCGATGCGTAACGTTAAAGTCCGGTAGTGTGAAAAACTCCGTACATTGAAAATAAATTGATTTTCCTGGCTAAAAATACATCCAGACAATGGCTTACAGCCTTATAATAGCTCCCTAAAAATTCCAGCGGGTTTATCGAAAGAGAACTGTAGAAAATTATTAAAAACATACCCTTCGTTTCACTGCAACAAAAACAACGTTCACAGTTCCCGATTCAATTTTGGTGCAAAAAAATGGGACGCAACTCTGTTTTCACAGAAATCAGACTTGTTCCAATTAATGCTATTTCGTAATTTTATTAAATGTGTTTGTCGTATGAATTACATTGTTTTATTGAGGTAGGATCATGAAAAGGATGCTGGCTACCTATTTCATTAATTGTTTCATTGAATTAACGTTTCCTTAAATTTATAAGCTGTGTCAAAAGGACCATTCACAGAGTTTAGCATCAAAAAGTACCTTCACGTACGTATAGCATTTATTACATTATATAGTATGGCTTTCCAAGTATAGGGTTTTGCTATCTCAGAGCACTATTGATTGTTCTGGTAATTATGATGACTTGATATTATATCCCAGCAATGATATTATTTTATTTTATCATGTTAATTACTCAAGAATATCAATTTATGCACTCTTGGTCCGCCTACAAAAATTGCATTGTCAATTTAATTATTTTCTAGAACAAGGTACGAATTTTTTTTATTACAATTTTTTTACTCACATTAGCAAGAATCGGTATATATTTTTGCCTGCACGGTATTTTTGTCATTCACCATTATGGCAGCGCCCGCAAAGGAGCTCGCTTTCTTTGAACTGACGTCTGATGTGATTCTCATCGTGTATGATCATGAATTGCAGCTTATCGAAGAACACCCTATACAAGTGAAGTTATCTTTAAGCCTACCAGGCTGGACTCTATTAACACGGTTGTTACAGGGAAAAGAGCCCGAAGTCGATTTTATGCATGTGGGAATCGGTGTATACCTGCGAAGTGGTAGAGATGATTCTTTTTTTCCGCGGCTAGAACAGTGTGGGGGTGCCGCTATCCTACTTCGGCCGGCATTATGGCAAGCGCTGAAAGCTATTATCACCGATGTCCACGACGTACTCTACCCTGAGGCCAATTCTCTAGCTACCCGTACTCTTACATCGGATTGTACGCTATTATTATATCCTCAACGCGTGGAGCTGATCGATGACGATAGCCGATGTTGGTGTACGTCTGAACCTGCGCGTGTCTCTTTATCCCCGGAAGGCTGGATTACCTTGAAACGTGTGTTATGCGGTGATCTCGACGGAGATAGCATTCACCTGTGTGACGACGTGTACATTTTCCGTGGTCCTTATTTTGCTCGACTTCTCTGTCTCAAGCGAGGGGGATTTACTCTGGACCCCGATCTATGGACGGCTTTGCAACAAGTAGTGCCCATGGTGGATAAAGTACTCTCTCCACAGGAGCCGCCTCTCACAGAATAGTACCTGACCCTATAAATACAGGGGATGAGACAGAGTGTGTGTCATTCTCCGTTCGACATTTAGAGCAAGCATGTCACTACGAGCCATCCTCATCCTTACACCCTACCAGGTGGGGTTATACGTCTATGAAGATAAAGTCACCCTGGTGGAAGACAGTGGAGCTATTTGCTGGGCGTCCGCTGAGACTCTATCGAATACGGTGACGCTACAGCGTGATGGCTGGACTAAATTTAAACGGGTGTTGAGCGGTGAGTTAGACGGACACCTCATCCACATGGACAATGCCATTTACGTATACCGTACCGCCCTCTTCCCACGTGTGGGCCGCTACCAAGAGCCTGCGCGAAGTTTCCTCCTAACTCCCACTCTGTGATCAGCCTTGGAGAAAATAGTGCCTATTGTGGACCAGTTGTTTACACCGGACGACCGATCACCCGACCAATTGGGGTGGGCTCGTGCTATGGAAGACGCGCTAGCTGAACCTTATGAAAAAAAACAACATGAATCCGATGATACAGCCGGGGAAAGTACTATATCTATAGAATGCACAGAGGCTAGAGTGACAGTGTCACCTGATGAAGCGACCCACACACATGACGGCGACCCAGAACGATGAGGGGTAAGAAGCCCGTAATGAAGCGGTCCCGAAAGGGGAAAAAGGAGTCCGCCTCTACAGTGAACGAGGTGTTAACCGATTTGTATTACAGCCCTACCAGTCCAGCCGCGTATAGCGCTGTGGGAGCGCTGTCTCGAGCTGCCCATTCTCAAGGCATCAGTCGAACTCAAGTTCGAGACTGGTTAAAAACCCAAGACACTTATAGTTTACATCGAGCAACTCGACGCCATTTTCGCCGTAACCGAGTCATCGTAGGAGGTATAGACGCGCAATGGCAGGCGGATTTAGTGGACATGAGTCGATTTGCACCTCACAATGATGGACATCGGTAAATATTGACCTGTATCGATATTTTATCCAAGTATGCCTGGGTACTACCCATTCGCACCAAAACAGGAGAGAATCTAATAGGAGCGTTCCAGCAGATTTTCAAGACGGGGCGCAAACCTCTTTATTTACAAACGGATGAAGGCACGGAATTTCTCAACCGACCCTTTCAAGCCTTTCTTAAGAAACAGAAGGTATTTTTCTTTCATACGTACAACGAGACGAAAGCTTCTGTGGTGGAACGATTCAATCGTACCTTCAAAGGCCGAATGTACAAGTATTTTACCGCCCAAAACACCCGACGGTACATCGATGTATTACCTCAACTGGTCCAAGGGTACAATCGCGCCTATCATCGCAGTATCCAGCGAGCTCCCCGTGATGTGACAGAACGCAACGAACATCAAGTGCGTGCTACGCTGTACTCATCCAGTCCATCACTCACGGCACCCCGTTACAAACGTGGAGATGTGGTACGGATCAGTAAAGTGAAAGGCCAATTTGAGAAAAGTTACTTGCCCAACTGGAGTGACGAGCACTTTGTCATCGTTCGCCATAAACCTCGACAGCCACACGTCTATCAACTGGAAGATCTACAAGGAGAGAGACTGCAAGGCACGTTTTACGAGGCAGAATTACAACCCATAGTGAAAACACCGAAAGACTACTACACGGTGGAAAAGATTTTGAAAACGGAACATCGACGTGGCATCCCCTATCATCTCGTCAAATGGCAAGGATGGCCTCGTTCGTTTAATTCCTGGGTGTCCGGCCGTGACATGAAACGTCTATAAATTCTAACCCCTATCACCACCAGCCTTCAGTGTAGGATTGTACCATGGATAGTACACGTCTACCCTTACTATTACGAACTCGAAAAGCACAAGTGGGTACTCTAGTGTGTCTAGTAGTGGTTCTGGGTACGTTATTTACAGGCGTGTTCTACGATTTGACGACCGTGATATCCTGTTTGAACACCCTGCGTTCCACATCTCCGTCATCCACCACTTCGACCACCACGACCACGACGCTGCCTACGCCATCCAAGACGTCAAGGGTTCGCCACGTATCAACCCAGACGTCTACCACACCGCCGTCCACACCGTCTACTCCAGCCATCACCACCACGTTACCCTTTGTCCGCTACATCCAGTCATCCACGACGACCACCACCACGCCCCGTACTACTACGACTCCAACTCCACGTGATCCTCCGCCGTCATCCCTGAGAAGCGACGATCCTTCCACCCCATCACCACCACCACCACCACCACCAACACCTAGTACCACCACCACGACGCCGCTAACCATATTTGCAGTGGATCCCCGTGAATCACAACGTTTACCAGCACAACGGTACCCATTGGACTACGATCCCCGGTGGGATCCACGACAAGGGTGGTGGGCTTCTAACCGTCGAGCGCAAATCACCAAATAAAAAAATAAAAAAATAAAAAAAACTATGGATCCTCGGTGGCAGCATCCTTTCACGTGTCTCATCGCTGGACCGACAGGGTCGGGAAAAACACACTTCGTTCAACGTCTCATCCAACATGGGTCAGCCCTCATTTCACCGCCTCTAGCTCGCATCCTGTGGTGTTATGGAGCTTGACAACCCGCGTACGAGGAACTGGCACGTGTCCCGGGACTCACCTTAGTGGAAGGCTTACCCCCTGAGGATACACCCCAAGACACCTTGGTGGTGGTGGACGATCTCATGACGGAAACGGACAGTCGAATCACCCGTCTCTTTACCAAAGGAAGCCATCATCGTCGGTTGAGCATCATCTACATCGTACAGAATCTCTTCAGTAAGAACAAAGAGCACAGGAACATTAGTTTGAATGCTCAGTATGTGGTGTTATTCAAAAACCCCAGAGACGCTTCCCAAATTACGCACCTGGCCCAACAGATGTACCCTAAAAACACGGCCTTTGTACGAGAAGCCTTTGAAGATGCTACCCAACCCGCTCACGGGTATTTACTCATTGACTTGAAACAAGACACGCCCTCCACCCTGCGATTGCGTACCCTCATTTTTCCCGGCGAGGTGCAGACGGTGTACACACCCAAATAAAAAAAGAGTAAAGAAATAAAAGAAGATAAAAGAAGAAGACAACGCACTGTAGCCGTCATTCATTATCATGTCTGCACGCGTACGCAAGCACGCGCCGGCCCTGCGCGTATTACGCAGCGCGCCACCGGAGGTGGGCCGGGCCCTGGTGCGCGGAGCGGATGCGGACTTGGTACGGTGTTTGTGTGAAGTGGCCCATAATGTGTTAAAAGGCAATGTTCCACTCAGTCCTCTGCAGAAAGGGAAATTGCAACGGCACAAGGCGGGTCTCCGAACGTTGGTGAAGAAGACGGAGAGTGTCAAGAAAAAGAAACAGGTGTTACAGCGAGGTGGATTTCTCGGCGCACTCCTCGCCCCCTTAGCCGCTACTGTACTGGGACCATTACTAGGCTCCATCTTGGGACGCTAACGTCATCATGGAACATACGAAAAAAATGATGCTGGTCGAACCTCGACTGTTACAGAGTTTGCAATCACCCTATCCCGTACCGGCCACAGTGCAACAACTCCAGTCTCTGGATGAAGAGATGAATAGTATACTCCAACGTCGACTACCCGATCACGAGAAAATTCAACTCTACCATCATACGCTGAACCGGTACCAGACGTTTATGGATCAATATAGAGGGGGGAGTACTAGTAGTACACCGCCACTGCCACCCCTACCCACCACCACAACGCCTACTCTCACATCCCCGTCACCCCCTTCACCTGAGCTGGAAGAGGAAGTGTTGACCAGTGTGCCTAAAGCCTTCAAGACCAAGGCCCGTTTATTGTTGGACCGGGTGAAACAGAATGCCAATATGAGTTGGAACGCTGAAGGAAAACTGCTGATTCGAAACAAAGTGGTGCCGGGGTCTCATATGACCGATTTGATCAACGATATGGTCCGTTCTCGCAAACACTCTAATCCACCGGGCTGGGAAGTCTTTGCTCAGGGATTAAAAGACACGCACATCCCTCAAGAATTGGTAGGGAATCCTAACCGTTGGGCCTTTATGCAGCAATCGACCCGACACCAACCACCACCACCATCCTCCTCTGCCTCTTGGTCCCCCATGTCACCGCCCAAAACACCACAACAACCACGACGCCGGGACCCTACCCGATCTAAGTCACCGCGACGATCACAACGCCCAGGTAAGGCGCCCAAGGCCTGGGACCCCTACTAAGGGCACCCTACTAATAACTCCTATAAAAACCCGGTGCAGAAGCCAGAACAACTCAGTCGTCATGTTTTACCTGACGTTGCCCAGTAATAGCTCACTCCAAGTGTTTTCTGACAACACCTTGACCAAGTATGTCACTCAATTACCCCAACCGTTACATTTACCGGGACGATGGGAATGTGGACTGGTGGATATTCAATACCCTTACTCATGGTACAACGTACAAGACCGAGAAGTATGGTACGAAGTGACCTACCAAGGTAAAATCTACAGACTGACTCTCCCCGAAGGCCAATACGATACGCCGCAGAAGTTCAGTCAGGGTCTGATGGACTTGTTGGAGTACAAGGCTCTAAAGGAGAGCACGAGTGATGCAACACGCCTGATAGCCTATCGCTTCAAGAAAAACGTGCTCTTCGATGTCAACGTACACAACGACAAGAGCTCTATCATGCTGAGCCCTAACGTGGCTGTGAAACTCAGTCCTACACTACAGCAAATGTTACGGCTGCCTCACAGCGTCTACACGGGTCCCACCATTGACAACGGTACCCTGTTGATGGATATGAAAGTAGGTATGTACGGACTGTACATCTACTCGGACGCAGTGGACAGCCATATTGTGGGTGATGTGAACACACCTCTGTTACGGGTGGTGCCCATTAGCAAGACGTATGGCGATCAAGTCAACCAGAGTTTCAACCATATAATGTACCTGCCCGTACGACATACCGATATCAACACGATCACGGTGGATATAAGAGATGACACGGGACGCCCGATCGCATTCGAACGAGGAAAAGTGGTGCTGACACTTCATTTCCGACAAGTCCGCTCTCCTCACTTCGTATAATGTACGTGCCTTACCAGTGTCATACGCCCAGCTATGCCGACTACTACAAGAAACAAACGGGCGGAGGCTTGCCCATGTTTAGCGGTGCACGCATGCAACGAGGTCACGGATTGGGGAACATACTGGGCAGCATTGTGAAAACGTTTTTACCCTTGGTGACACGGGGTGTCAAAGCGGTAGGGAAACAAGCGGTACGCAGTGGATTGCGCGTGGCCGGTGATGTGATGGAAGGCACAGCACCCCGACAAGCCTTCAAACGACGGTCTAAAGAAGCCGGCGGCGTCTTGATCGCCAAAGCCCTTAAAAGACAAACTCCCACACAGCGAAGAGTCATTCGACGTCCAACACACCGACGACGCACACCCCAGAGGAGGAGGAGGACTCAGACCAGGACGAATAAGCAGAAGAAGAAGAGGAGTAGTAGGAGAGACATCTTCGCATAATGGCATTCATTCATTCCGAGTCGTGTCCGTCTACCAACAGTGAATTGGATTTGTGGACTATTCCACCCACCCAAACCAGTGTAGCCGAAGGACGTTGGGTAGAACATCGACCCCTGTCTAGCCTGACGGGGGTGGGCCCCGTGGAATTTACCATTGAAAACAATGATACGGCCTACCTGGATTTAGCCCACACGTACTTGTACGTGAAAGCCAAAATAATGAACAACGACGCGACGCCCATAGCGGACGATGCGGTAGTAGGCCCGGTGAATCTTTGGCTGCACTCCTTGTTCCAACAGGTGGATATAGCTCTGAACGATAAACTCATCAGTACGTCCACCAATACGTACCCGTACCGAGCCTACATGGAGACGCTGTTGTCGTACGGCAGTGATGCCAAAAAATCACACTTACAAGCTGAGCTGTACTTCAAGGATACACCCACAGTCATGAACAACATACTCCGTGGCAATAATGGGTTCGTCACACGCAAAAGAATGGCAGCCCAAAGCAAGTCCATCGATATGATGGGACGACTGCACGCCGATCTGTTCCTGCAAGACCGCTACATGATGAACGGTGTATCCATCAAGATCAAGTTGATCCGTTCCTTACCCGCGTTCGCCTTAATGGCCGGTGGAGTCGGGGGTGTCAATTACAACATCGTCATTGAAGATGCAGCCCTGTTTGTCCGTACGGTAGATTTGCAACAGGGCGTGTTGCTGAGTCACATGGAAGCCTTATCGAAAAAACCAGCCCAGTACCCCATCCGACGCGTACAGACCAAGGTGTTCTCTGTGCCAGCAGGTACGATGATGGCCAACCGTGAAAATTTATTTCTAGGGGATCTGCCTAAACGTCTTACCCTGGCGTGTGTGACCAACACCACTTTCAATGGAAATTGGGCTGAGAATCCGTTCAAATTTGAGCATTTCAACATCAACTTTGTGACACTGCACGTGGCCGGCCATCAAATTCCAGCCCGTCCATTACAACCGGACTTTACTAACGGAAACTATGTGCGGACCTACCTGAACCTGTTTACAGCCACAGGACAAAACAACCAGGACGAAGGCAATACCATCAGTCGACAAGACTTTAGCCATGGGTACACATTGTTCGCCTTTGACCTCACCCCCACCTTGGAACACGATCATCAACTGGCTTTGCTGAAGAAAGGAAACCTACGGTTGGAACTGCGTTTCGCCACCGCTCTAGCCCACACCATTAACGTGATTTGCTACGCCGAGTTTGATAACGTCATCAGCGTGGATCAGCAAAGAAACGTGCTGTGTGACTACGCCAGCTAAGAGTCATCATCATGGATACAGAGCAGCTGATGGGCATACTCCAGCGAGATCCGAAGATCCCCTTTCGAGGTGTGTTTCCACGCAATGTGTTTCCCACCCACTCCACCACCCCAGCAGCCTACATCCTGAATACAGACACGAGGAGTCGACCCGGTGAACATTGGATAGCTGTGTACGTGAACACCCTAGGCCAAGGCGAATACTTTGATTCCTACGGACTTGCACCCCTACATGACGATTTGGTGAAATTCATGGACGTCTCTACTACAGAGTGGCGTTGGAATACTCAAAGATTACAAGGACCCTTGAGTAGTGTGTGCGGACAGTACTGTGTGTTTTATCTCACTCACCGGAGTAGAGGACATTCTATGCCCACTATCGTACACATGTTTGATGATTATTGTCAAGCCGAAGACCGTGATGTTCTCGTCTATGACTGGACGGTCTCTCGTTTTAATGTGCATGCTCCATTTCTCTGGTTAACTTAAAAATGTACTGCGTGCGCGCAGGCCACTTGTTTATTATTATCACGTTATTGTTATGACGTTGTTGTTCTGACGTTCATTGATGTTGAATAAAAGATGAAAAAAACACAAAAAAATGATTTGACTTTCTCTTTTTATTTAAGTCAACAAGAATGGGTTACACTATATATACAAAATAGAATACAGGGTACAAATAGTAGGGGTATGTACACATAGAATAGTAGTGGTATGTATATACAAGTGGTACAAAAAAAGTTCTGTCAGGAGTAGGATTCGAACCTACGCCAGCATTCGCCGACCAGCACTTACGCACCGGCGCCTTAGACCACTCGGCCATCCTGACTTTTACAGTTTTATAACTCGTGTATCAACAGTTATAGTTCCACATTGTTCACAAGTCCAAGTAGGTGGTGCTCACACCGTCGGCCAACACTTTTCGTTTGGGATAAAAGAAAGTAAAGGCGTCTCGTTGCTGAATGTACGTGCGCATCTGGTGATCCACCACCCGAAATCCTCGGTTAGTGCCACTCGCACTGGCCTGGCTTTGCAGCACGTTCAAGTACAAGGCTTTGTCGATGTTGGGATCGCGCCGGCTCACCCCTTTGCAGCTAAACTTATTTTCCTCTCCGTCTCCTCCGTCTCCTCCGTAACAGTAATACGTCTTGGAGGAGAGCGCAATCATAGCATCCCCACTCCACTCCAGCTTGAACAGGCCCGGCGTACGCTTATCGTACTGGTAATGGTCACGTCGAGGTAGCCACTGGTCGCTTTCCGCTTCATACTGGGCCCGTAACTCCGGTTTCACCAGGGACTCCCAATCTGCATTAGAGACGGCCATGTAGGCCGAGTCGGTATCCATCTCCATGAGTTGCCAGTCTGAGGGATTAAAATAGACACCCATGAAGTCATAGAGAAACTGCAGCATCCTCAGCTTGGCCACCTGATATACCATACATCCAATCTGCAGGGGTAAGTTGTACCGGATAGTCTTCTTGGCTGAAGTGACTTCATAGGTGTCGTCATCGATGACCTCCACGGATCGAAACAGAGGAGAATTCACTTTTTTGCGGGCTTGGGCAGTAGTACAAATGTTCACGTTGACGTGCTTATCCTGGTTCGTTACCGTTTTTCCGTAATAACCATTGCCAGTGAGCTTCCAAGATTCAGCGATGATGGCCTGACTCGGGTATTCATCACCTTGACGACGGGCCGACGTCACGATGTCGGCATTCTCCGCAAAACAAGCGTCGGGTACGTACTGTATCACTTGATATATTTGAGTAATTTCCAAACCGTGGTTCATGTACCACTGCAGTAAGGGCGTGCCCAGCAAGATTTTCTCGGCCCACATACTACCAATCAACATCCGTCGAGGTTGAGGCAAACACTCGTGTTGCTCCGCATAGGTCCTCATGGTGTCCCCAATATCCGCCCGACCCACCAGCGTGTTCTTAAAGATGGGAGGGCACTGGGCGAAGAGAGGCTTGAGAGTGTCGGGAACATGCAAATCACATTCGACAAAGCCGTAGAGGTCCCCCGAACGAATGGCGTCCAACATCTGTGGCAGACTCAGAAGTCGCCGACGACTCAAGGGGTACTCGCGCTCTTTTAGGAAACGTCGTAAATGGGGCAGGGCCTGGCACATCGTGTGAAATTCACACTCCCACATTTCAATCAGATGGTATCCTCTCTCTTTCACATAATCACCGTTCGCCACCACTTCTTCGCGTAATTCTTGCGGTGTTTTTCCACGTCGCTCGTTGAAGCGTCCAGCGCTGAAATGGCATTCGTGGCCGTGCCAATAGCAACCGTAAAATTGGAATACGGTGGGTGTGCTACCCACCAGGGCAAACCCATCGACGGGAAGTCGACGATCTCCTATACGCTTCTCTGTGGCGTTGGTCTGGTGTCGTATATAAATTCCCCGTCGATAGGCTTCCCATTCCAACCACTGGTCGGCGAGATGTTTGTACGGCGTACGTTGAGGTGTGAAATGTTGACCGTCTGCCCACCAACGCGTATAATGGCCGCTGGGCATGGGTTGGGCCAGCGACCACAGGTACAGGGCATTGGCGTCAAATCCAATGATTTTGGCACAGGGTTTCCCACTGGGCAGAGTCGTGACATCCTTCTCATGGTAGCGGTGAAAAATAAGACTCGGGCCGCCCACAATGTTCTGCTTTAGACAATCATGCATGTCTGCATCTTTTTGCTGTATCAGCGAGAAGTACGTAGCACACTCTTGAAAAAGATGGCGAAGCGCCAGACCCGGTAAACTCAAGCACTCCTTGAAGATGTCGACGTGCATTTGGCGACGAAAGAGTTGCACCATTTTCTCGGCCGCTTCCAGGAAAGGAACCACATCTAGGTTATTATACCATATCAGGAAATCTCGCAAGGTCTGCATATGTTCATCGTTCCATACCTGCTGTAGTTCCCGGTACGTGTCTTCCGGACATTCCACTTGCTTCAAATCATCAAAGAAGGCGTGCCGGGGTGGCAACTGTGTTTCCTGCAAACGGTCGAGCGATGATATATACGTGTAAGGGAACCTCCCTTTGGTTTGTGCACAGTTATAGGCCTTGACCCACTGATCATAGCTACAATTAGGAGCTAAATAGTTCCGTACATCCAGGAAATGCAGTGACGTGGTAGTGAGGGCCATATGATTATTGATCTTCTTGATGACGGACTTGATGGTATTAGCCTGGGCCAAGTAAGGGTAGAGAAATTCTTTCACCATGTTCAAATCATAACGTCCCGAGTTGAAGCCGAGCACCGGTAACTGGCCTAGGTATTGTAGGAACCGTAACTTCAATTTCTCCGCATACGGTTTCGGTAAAGGCACATCCTGCGACTGCAGAGGCTGCGACTGCAGGGACTCGGACTCGGACTCGGACTCTTCATCGCTACAACTAAACGCTACACCCGGTATAGGAATGCGGTCGTCCAGTTGGTCCAGTACGTCCTGGAACTTGGCCACCAATAGTTCTGTACTAGCCGCACTGACTTCCTCTAAATAACCCATCATGCGGGTGATCAACTCATGGGAGTCCCCCGACGACACGAAGCAGACAGGCGCAGCGTCATAGCCGGGTACGTTGCTGGAAATACTGACACTCAGAGGAATATGGCGCTGCGTCCACTGCGTTTTTGCTGAAAACATGTCCATGGGCCCCAACAGGGCCTCAAAATCGTAACACGCCCGGTAGGGAAAATAACGGTCCTCTTCCGGTATGATGATACCCTCATCGGCCAGTTCCTGGAAAATAGTAGGCGTATTATGATACACTCCACCCGGATATACTCGCTTGACACTGTTGTCACAGATTTTCTCGTGGCGATGTAAGTCGTAAGACTTTTTAAACACACGATGGCATTGGGCACAACTGAAAGACTGAGCGTACTGGCTCATATTGGAGATCAGCGAAAAATGACTCACGCCATTGTCGTCGAACACATTGACTTTCATCGTAGCAGCATAGCGTTCTGTTGAACGACGAACCAATTCAGCCACAAATGTATCCTCCTCTTCGCATCGTAATCGGTATACAAAGATATTGATGTCGACCAGTGTTTCCACGTCATCCAAATTCTTGAACGGCACTCCACGGAAGTGCCGCTTATCCAAGTCTTGCTGCTGTAAATACTGTTCCCAATAGTCATCGGCCACTGTGTCACAAGCCTTGGGGTCACACTCGTCCACATGCACGGCCAAACACCGAAACAGACATTTCCGGTCTTTGTAGGGTCCCTTTTTCCCTGCTGTTAATGCATACAGGCCGTGTCGATGAAGCAACCACGGAGGGAGTAGTACAGGAGCACCGATAGGATGATCTCTCATTTTCGTGACGAAAAATGTGACGTTGGTCACCATTTCCACAAGCCATTGGGTATTGGGGCGTTGCAACCGGGCCCATTCCAATGGATCCAACGTAGTCAATTGGTCGATGAGTGGCTCCAGAGAAATCGCATACGTCACCGTGAACGGCTGATCAAACACATAGGTATTATTGCTGGGATAATAATACCGCAGCTGGTCCGTCTCCTTGTGCCGTAAAATGTACCCGAATGTCATATTCAACTTGAACTCTGTCACCTGATCTTTGAAAATGTTCTCGGCATAGGTAGACAGATACGTGAGGTCCTGCAGTCGGTAGTTATACAAGTCCAATAGACGACGGTCACGGTGAAAACAACGGCGTATGGTAGCCCAGTGACGTTGATAAATGTCCCTGACACGCTCATCTTCAGGCAAGACTTCAACCGGAGGTACTGCTGGGTCCCAGGGAAAATCTTCTCCACGTCTCATGCTTTTCGTCTCATACAAGCGGATAGGCAAGCAGGCAGGCAGGCAGGCAGACAGGCAGGTCAGGTAAGTCAAATTGCAATGAATACACCCCTTCGCTAAAAATCGACTCCTTTTATACTTTTTTCTACAAGCCGCCATCTTAAACCCACCTCCCACCATCCACACGCCGCCATCTTAAACCCACCTCCCACCATCCACACGCCGCCATCTTAAACCCACCTCCCACCATCCACACGCCGCCATCTTAAACCCACCCTCCCACCATCCACACGCCGCCATCTTAAACCCACCTCCCACCATCCACACGCCGCCATCTTAAACCCACCTCCCACCATCCACACGCCGCCATCTTAAACCCACCTCCCACCATCCACACACACACCACGTGACCACAATACTCGCTTCTGATTGGATGAAACGTGACGTCACAAAGGTCATATGCTAATTTCTGAGGTCAAATTCACTCCATTATTTTCTCGCGCATGCGCAGTGACGCGCCATTCCCTCAATTGACGCTTTGTATACTACTTTCCTGAATGTTGACTGATGAAGTGATTAGATTTTCAGATGGCTATGATGATTTCATGAATTTTAATTATTTCTTTTATTTTGTTTATTGATGGCTTGGCTTTTTGCACTGTTATCTATGCCCATTGGGAACCCTTGGTTGCATGTTTCATTTTGACTTTTGAAGGTTCCCTGATACAAGAAAGCCTGGGCCATTCAAGATTACCATTGGATGGAACTCCCCAATTCCCATATATTCTGAGAGCTTACATGATGCTACACTTGTTCAACCTATGCACTACCCTTGGAGGGATTTCTCCACCCCTGGGGCACTAAATATTAAAGTTTTGGACTTTTTCCTATTCACAGCTTCTCAGTCTGCAGTGTACATTGCTTTTTCACACACATGCTGAATCACCTAATTTTTTTTCCTTTTATAGTAATAACTAACAGGTTGGTGACATTATTTTATTTCCCAAGTACAAGAGAAAATAACCGGCGAGGGGGTCCCCGCAGTATCGAACCCCTGTTAGGTTTGAATTTCATGTCGCCTTAAATGAAGGACAACATTTTTCTTCAATTTTGCTGCATCGATTTATCAGAAAGCTTTTGCACAAACCATATTTTATTTCAGAAGTATAATATGAAATAACTGGCAGGGAATCCCTGCAGTATCGAACCCCTGTTAGTGTGAATTTCGCGTCGCCTTAAATGAAGGACAACATTTTTCTTCAATTTTGCTATTAAATCATTCTACTCCACATCATATGATTTATCTTAAAGCTTTTGCACAAAACATATTTATTTCAGAAGTGTAGTTTGAATTTCGCGTCACCTTAAATGAAGGACAACATTTTCCTTCAATTTTGCTGTTAAATCATTCTATTTTACATCATATGATTTATCCTAAAACTTTTGCATCAACCATATTTGTGTCCACACATTTAACTGGTACAACATAATGCTTCAATTTTTGTCACTAAACATGTTACTGTACCTTGGAAATTATTTAAAACGAGTGATTAGGAGAGTGTCAATCAGTGTATTTCTATGCCATTAAACTTATCACATTTGTGCAATGCATAAATTGCCACTGATAAAGCTACACTTTCTTGCATGCTGTAATCCCAGCACGCCACTCACGTGAAAACGAAGTCTATTATATCTATCACTTTCATTTTTTGTTTCATTTGAGTTTTGGGT